>JAWMAR010002832.1:0-40000 GCA_036785375.1 Leucoraja ocellata
ACTAAACCCCCCCACACACACACACACCACTAACCCCCCCCCCCACCCACGCACACACACACACTAACCCCCCCCCACACACACACACACTAACCCCCCCACACACACACACTAACCCCCCCACACACACACTAACCCCCCCCCACACACACACACTAACCCCCCCCCCCACACACACACACTACCCCCCCCCCACACACACACACTAACCCCCCCCCACACACACACACTAACCCCCCCACACACACACACACACTAACCCCCCCCACACACACACACAGTAACCCCCCACACACACACTAACCCCCCCCCACACACACACACTAACCCCCCCCACACACGCACACTAACCCCCCCACACACACACACTAACCCCCCCCACACACACACACACTAACCCCCCCCCCACACACTAACCCCCCACACACACACACACACTAACCCCCCCACACACTAACCCCCCCACACACACACACACTAACCCCCCCCCCCTCCACACACACACACACTAACCCCCCCACACACACACTAACCCCCCCCCCACACACACACACACACACTAACCCCCCCCAACACACACACACACTAACCCCCCCCCACACACACACACACTAACCCCCCCACACACACACACACTTAAACCCCCCCCCCCCCACACACACACTAACCCCCCACACACACACTAACCCCCCCCCCCCACACACACACACTAACCCCCCCCACACTACCCCCCCCCCACACACACACACACTAACCCCCCCCCCCACACACACACTAACCCCCCCACACACTAACCCCCCCCCACACACACTAACCCCCCCCACACACACTAACCCCCCCCCACACCACTAACCCCCCCCACACACAACACACACTAACCCCCCCCCACACACTAACCCCCCCCCCCCCACACACACACACACTAACCCCCCCACACACACACTAACCCCCCCCACACACACTAACCCCCCCACACACACACACACACTAACCCCCCCCCCCCTCCAGATATGTTAATATTATTCATTGGCTCCATTTACCTCATCCCTGCCCTATCTCGTGGGGAAAAGAGAGTGGGGCAGAGAAAGTGATAGAGAGGGGGAGGGAGATGAGGGGAGTGGAGGGAGGGGGGAGATGGATGGAGAGCGGGAGGGAGGGGTGGAGAGGCAGAGAGAGATGGGGAGACGTGGGACGAGACGGGGAGGAGTGATGGGGGAGAGGGAGGTGGTAGCAGTGGGTGGAGGAGAGGGGAGGGGAAGGGGCAGCGGCGCTGGCGGGCTGGACAAGTGGACGTCACGGCGCTGGGCGGGCTGGGCAAGTGGACGTCACGGCGCTGGGCAAGTGGACGTCACGGCGCTGGGCTGGCTGGACAAGTGGACGTCACGGCGCTGGGCGGGCTGGAGAAGTGGACGTCACGGCGCTGGGCGGGCTGGACAAGTGGACGTCACGGCGCTGGGCGGGGTCGGCAAGTGGACGTCACGGCGCTGGGCGGGCGGGGAAACGGACGTTTGGTTCGACGCGGTTTACTGATGCTCGGCGCCTCCCCCCTTACTCATTCCCTCCCCCACTCACCCCCTCCCCTCTACACACCCGCTCCTCCCCCCACTCACCCCTCCCTCCACTCATCCCGCCCCACCCTCACCCCCTCCCCCTCCCCCACACCCCCTTCGCCCACTCTTCCCCCAGTCACGACCCCTCCTCTTGCCCACTCACCCCCTCCCCCACTCACCTCTCTCAACCCTCCCGCCCGCTCCCCCACTCACGACCTCCCACTCACCCCCTCCTTCCATTCACCCCTTCCTCCACTCCCACTCCCCACTCTCCCTCCCCCCACTCACCCCATACACCACTGCCCCAGTCCCTCCCTCTCCCCCCACTCACCCCATACACCCCTGCCCCAGTCCCTCCCTCTCCCCCCACTCACCCCATACACCCCTGCCCCACTCACCCACTGCCTCCACTCACCCCCTCCGCCACTGAAACTCCACCCCCTTCCCCCGCTCCCTCCATCACCCACTCACCCCTCCCCCCACAGATTCCACCCTCCACCCCTCACCACTTGCCCGACACAACCCCGCCTCCATTCACGCCCCTCCCCCCACTTACCCACTCGCCCTGCACAACCCCTCCCCCACTCAACCCCTACCCTACAACCCCCCCACTCACGCCCCTCCCCTACACAACCCTTCCACTACACAACCTGTCTCCCACACGACCTGTCTCCCACACAACCCCTCTCCTACACACCCCCTCCCCTACACAACCCCTCTCCTACACACCCTCTCCCCTACACAACCCCTCTCCTACACACCCCCTCCCCTACACAACCCCTCTCCCACACACGTCCTACCCTCACCCACTCACCCCCTCCGCCCCACTCACCCCTCCCTCACTTACCCTCTCCCCCAAGCACCCCCTCATTCCCCCTCCACCACTCACCCACTCCCACCTCACGCCATCACCCACTCGCACGCTCATCCCCTCCTCAACCAAAAAGGGGGCCAAACTACGAAATGCTGCAGTAACTCAGCGGGACGGGCAGCATCTCTGGAGAGAAGGAATGGGCGACATTTCGAGGTTGAGACCCTTCCTCAGACTGAGAGTCGCGGGAGAGATATAAAAGTGATGTGGAAAAACTTTTACACAGAAACATAAACAATAGGTGCAGTAGGCCATTCGGCCCTTTGTACCAGCACCCCCATTCGATATAATCTCGGCTGATCATCCAAACAAGTACCCAGTTCCTGCTTGCTCCCCATATCCCTTGATTCTGTTAGCCCTTAGATCTAAATCTAACTCCCTTTCTTGAAAACATCCAGTGAATAAGCGAGTTTGGTATTCCGAAATACACACAAGGAATCATGGGATTTGTCAAAGTTCACTGGCTATAAACAAAGTGCGGGCTATATAAACGGTGTATAAATTCTTATCTTTATTCATGATTTATGTGTAAAAATATATTTAATCTGAGGAACAGGGGTGCTATGGTAGCGGGAGAGCGGAGTGTAACAACGAGAGAGAAAGGGGGGGGGCAGATGCGAGTGGGAGATGGGGGGGGGAGACTGGACTGGCGGAGAGATATTATCGGCAGCTGCGCGCACACCTGTACTTCATCCGCAGCCAGGATCGAACCCAGTTCCCCGGCACCACAAGTGCTGCTGGACCGCCACTGGACCATTCCCATCCTCCAGAGCAGAGACGAGCCGGAGCCAGCACACCCCTCCGTGCCGGCTACAAGTCCAGGGCAGCCACCGCTCCGGGCTGGCCCCAGACTGCCGTATAACCCAGTGGACAGGCAGAGCCGAGATGGAGCCTGCGCCTGCCCCCTGCGCCGGCTGCAAGTCCTGCAAGCCACCGCCCCGCCAACCAGGGATGGGACACCCGGGAGGGGACAGGCACAGCCCAGCAGCAACTCAACAGCGCTCGCAGCGCTGGAGAGTCAGGCCCGACCCTGACCACGGCTGAAAGGCATGCCTGCACGCAACGCAGCACCACTGTTGCCGAGAATGTTTATAGTGAGTTTTCTATGACCTGCGCATACGCAGTCGGAATACCCAACTCGCTTATTGGCCTCCACTGCCTTCTGTGGCAGAGAATTCCACAGACTCACATCTCTCTGGGTGAAACCATTTTTCCTCATCTCAGTCCTAAATGGCTCACCCCTTATTCTTATGATGATCAGCCATGATCACATTGAATGTCGGTGCTGGCTCGAAGCGATGAATGGCCTACTCCCACGGCAACAGCTGCGTCTGCTGGACTGGAGGGCGGCAGTTTCGACCACCCCGGGCTGCGGAGCTTGAACCGGCGCGTTCGTGGAGCTCGGTGAGCCGTGGGACTGACTTACCATCGCCCGGTGGAGTATCACCTCAGCACAGAGGGAGAAGAGGAGGGAAGAGACAGTAACCCTAAGATTTTTGCTACCATCACAGTGAGGAGGTGCCTGGTGAACTCACTGTGGTGGATGTTAATTTGTGTTTATTGTGTGTTTTGTTGTTTATTATTATATGTATGGCTTCAGGCAACGACATTTCGTTCAGACCGAAAGGTCTGAATGACAAATAAAGGATCTAAGTCTCAAAATAATATCGGCAGGAAAAATACTTCCGGTTCGTATGGGTCCTAAATCACCTTTTCGCAATGTAAAATGTGGATTAAAGGCATCCTAAGAAGCACATTTATATGTAAAATAAACGGCTTTCCTTTACTTGTCCCGTACATGAAATCCATCCCGTTGTCGGCATTGACGGCTTTAGAAGCTGATTTTTAAATTACTCCAGTGCTGAAATTATCGGGCGATTAAAAAAAAAAATTCACAGAACGGCCGTCGGAACAATTTTTCAGCCAAAGCTTGCACTCCGCGAAAATATATCCAGGACAGGTAGGAGAAAACCCCCTCCCCCCCTCAAAGGCACCAAAGTCGCGCACATGGCCAGTGGCAGAACTGCAGCGCCGCGAAAGGTAACTTTTGTAACATACCTACTACTAGTGTAACAGAATGCATATTCAATAACTTACACAAATATACTTGTGCTGAGAAACTTGTAGCACAGTCATACAATGGAGCAATGGTAATGGCATCAAACTTAAATGGTGTTCAAGCTAAAGTAAGAGAAAAGGCACCATCAGCTTTATTTACCCACTGCTATGCTCATAAGTTGAATCTTGTTGTGTCTCAGTCAGCTAAATTCATACCTGAATGAACAGGCTTTTTCACGACCATTGACGCTCTTGCTTCATTTTTTAGTCATTCTACAAATCAAACGCAATTTCTTCATGAAATAGTGCATTCCAAAGGCAGCACCAAACAGATGGGCTTCAAACTCAAAGCAAATCCAAACCATTTTGCAATATTATGGAGACCTCTGTAAACTTTTTGACAGCATTAACAGCAATCCTTTATTGTGTGATCCTGAAACTTTGGTGAGAAGCAATGGACTTTATGCTTGGCTAACAAAAGATTCTACATACTTTCTTCTTATGGTTTATAATGACATTTTCATTAAAAAGGACACTCTCTACAACATTTTGCAAACTAAAATAATAGATATTCCTTATTGCATTGAAAGAATCAATGAAACAATACATTCGCTTGAGGATCTGTGCCAATATTTTAATTACATTCATGAAATGTTTGAAGAATATTGCAAAGAAAATGACCTGATTGAATCAAAATCTCGTTCAAACGTCCAAGTTAAGAAGAGAGAGCACGAATATTTCACCTGATATTGGTTGATATATTGAAGCATATGGAAGCAAGATACAGCGACTTCAAAAATTTACAATTAATTTCCTTAGTTGATGGAAACAAGTTTCATAAACTTGCTTGTCAAATTGATCAGGTGGCAATACAAAGTTTAGAAAGAAACTACGGTAACTTCTTTGATGTCATAAGACTGAAAGTGGATCTAGCTGGAATTTACAATGCACGTGTTTTGGGATAAATAATTTAAAGATTTACTTGTTTTTATATTTCAAAATGGGCTGCTCCAATTAATTTTAACAATTCCGTCTACAACAGTTTCTGTTGAGAGATCATATGAAAAAGTTATGGATATATTTGTTGCAAACAAAGAGAGAAGAATGGATTTTGTGTACAAATAGAAACATAGAAACATAGAAATTAGGTGCAGGAGTAGGCCATTCAGCCCTTCGAGCCTACACCGCCATTCAATATGATCATGGTTGATCATCCAACTCAGTATCCCGTACCTGCCTTCTCTCCATACCCCCTGATCCCCTTAGCCACAAGGGCCACATCTAACTCCCTCTTAAATATATCCAATGAACTGGCCTCAACTACCCTCTGTGGCAGAGAGTTCCAGAGATTCACCACTCTGTGTGAAAAAAGTTCTTCTCATCTCGGTTTTAAAGGATTTCCCCCTTATCCTTAAGCTGTGACCCCTTGTCCTGGACTTCCCTAACATCGGGGACAATCTTCCTGCATCTAGCCTGTCCAACCCCTTAAGAATTTTGTAAGTTTCTATAAGATTCCCTCTCAATCTCCTAAATTCTAGAGAGTATAAACCAAGTCCAGGTGTGGACTCCAGGTGTGGTCTCACCAAGACCATGTACAACTGCAGTAGAACCTCCCTGTTTCTATACTCAAATCCTTTTGCAATGAAAGCTAACATACCATTCGCTTTCTTTACTGCCTGCTGCACCTGCATGCCTACCTTCAATGACTGGTGTACCATGACACCCAGGTCTCGCTGCATCTCCCCCTTTCCCAATCGGCCACCATTTAGATAATAGTCTGCTTTCCCGTTTTTGCCACCAAAATGGATAACCTCACATTTATCCACATTATACTACATCTGCCAAACATTTGCCCACTCACCCAGCCTATCCAAGTCACCTTGCAGTCTCCTAGCATCCTCCTCACAGCTAACACTGCCCCCCAGCTTAGTGTCATCCGCAAACTTGGAGATGTTGCCTTCAATTCCCTCATCCAGATCATTAATATATATTGTAAATAGCTGGGGTCCCAGCACTGAGCCTTGCGGTACCCCACTAGTCACTGCCTGCCATTGTGAAAAGGACCCGTTTACTCCTACTCTTTGCTTCCTGTTTGTCAGCCAGTTCTCTATCCACATCAATACTGAACCCCCAATGCCTTGTGCTTTAAGTTTGTATACTAATCTCTTATGTGGGACCTTGTCGAAAGCCTTCTGGAACTCCAGATACACCACATCCACTGGTTCTCCCCTATCCACGCTACTAGTTACATCCTCGAAAAATTCTATAAGATTCGTCAGACATGATTTACCTTTCGTAAATCCATGCTGACTTTGTCCAATGATTTCACCACTTTCCAAATGTGCTGCCATCCCATCTTTAATAACTGACTCTAGCAGTTTCCCCACTACCGATGTTAGACTAACTGGTCTGTAATTCCCCATTTTCTCTCTCCCTCCCTTCTTAAAAAGTGGGGTTACGTTTGCTACCCGCCAATCTTCAGGAACTACTCCAGAATCTAAAGAGTTTTGAAAGATTATTACTAATGATATCATATATTAAAATAATATGATAAGTACATTTATTTGAGCTATATGTTTTTAAAAACTCATATGTCAGGCTGTTATTCATCGATTACAGCTCGGCATTTAACACAATCATCCCCTCCAAGCTGGTTACCAAACTCGCAGAACTGGGTCTCTGGCCATCCCTCTGGAATTGGATCCTCGACTTCCTCATTCACAGACCACTGTTTGTATTGGTGGAAATGTGTCAGCCTCGATAACAATCAACATGGGAGCACCTCAAGACTGCATGCTCAGCCCCCTGCTGTACTCACTCTATACTCATGACTGAGTAGCGAGCCACAGTGCAAACTCCATCATCAAATTCACTGATGACACCACTGTTGTGGGACGAGTCATTGATGGGGATGAGTCAGAGTATAGAAAAGAGATCGAGCAACTGTCCATATGGTGCCAGCGCAATAACCTGGCCCTCAACACCAGCAAAAACAAGGAACTGATTGTGGACTTTGGAAGGAGTAGAAGGGGGACCCACAGCCCCATTTATATCAACGGGTCGATGGTTGAAAGTGTCAAGAGTTTCAAATTCCTGGGCGTGCACATCTCTGAAGATCTTTCCTGGTCCGAGAATACTAACGCAATTATCAAAAAAGCTCATCAGCGCCTCTACTTCCTGAGAAGATTACAGAGAGTCGGATTGTCAAGGAGGACTATGTCTAACTTCTACAGGTGCACAGTAGAGAGCATGCTGACCGGTTGCATCGTGGCTTGCTTCGGCAATTTGAGCGCCCTGGAGAGGAAGAGACTACAAAAAGTAGTAAACACTGCCCCGTCCATCATCGGCTCTGACTTTCCTTCCATCGAGAGGATTTATCGCAGTCGCTGGCTCAAAATGGCTGTCAGTATCATCAAAGACCCACACCATCCTGGCCACACACTCATCTCCCTGCTACCTTCAGGTAGAAGGTACAGGAGCCTGAAGACTGCAACAACCAGTTTCAGGAATAGCTACTTCCCCACAGCCATCAGGCTATTAAACCTGGCTCGAACAAAACTCTGATTATTAACAACCAATTATCTGTTATTTGCACTTTATGAGTTTATTTAATCATTTGTGTATATATTTATATTATGGTATATAGACACGCTGATCTGTTTTGTAGTAAATGCCTACTATGTTCTGTGTGCTGAAGCAAAGCAAGAATTTCATTGTCCTATAGAGGGATACATGACAGTAAACTCACAAACTTGAGCTTAAGAGATAGGACCTGTTGAAGAAAAATTACTTGATAAAAGTCGAGAGAACAATCTGCGCATGCGCGGTTTCCACGATTAAAAAAAGCTGACTTACAGTTTACCAGAGACAGAACAATCTGCGCATGCGCCGTTTCCACGATTTAAAAAAAAAGACTTCTGACAGCTCACCGGGGAGAGAATAATCTGCGCATGCGTCGTTTTCAAGATTTTTAAAAGCCACTGCCTTCCCTGGCTAATTACTCATGGCACGTGGGTGGGTGGATGGGTGGATGGATGGGTGAGTGAATGGATGAGTGGATGGATGGATGGGTGGGTGGATGGATGGGTGGATGGATGGGTGGATGGATGGATGGGTGGGTGGATGGATGGATGGATGGATGGATGGATGGATGGATGGATGGATGGATGGATGGATGGATGGATGGATGGACGGACGGATGGATGGATGGATGGATGGATGGATGGATGGGTGGGTGGGTGGATGGATGGGTAGATGGATGGATGGATGGATGGATGGATGGGTGGATGGGTGAGTGGGTGGATGGGTGGATGGGTGAGTGGGTGGATGGATGGGTGGATGGGTGGATGGGTGGATGGGTGGGTGGATGGATGGATGGATGGATGGATGGATGGATGGATGGATGGATGGATGGATGGATGGATGGATGGATGGGTGAGTGGGTAGATGGATGGGTGGATGGATGGATGGGTGTATGGATGGATGGATGAATGGGTGGATGGATGGGTGGATGGGTGAGTGGGTGGATGGATGGATGGATGGATGGGTGGATGGATGGATGGAAGGGTGGATGGGTGGATGGGTGAGTGGGTGGATGGATGGATGGATGGATGGATGGGTGAGTGGGTGGATGGATGGGTGGATGGATGGGTGGATGGATGGATGGATGGGTGGATGGGTGAGTGGGTGGATGGATGGATGGATGGATGGATGGGTGAGTGGGTGGATGGATGGGTGGATGGGTGGATGGGTGGATGGGTGAGTGGGTGGATGGGTGGATGGATGGGTGGATGGGTGAGTGGGTGGATGGATGGGTGGATGGGTGGATGGGTGGATGGATGGATGGATGAATGGGTGGATGGATGGGTGGATGGGTGAGTGGATGGACGGGTGGATGGGTGGATGGGTGAGTGGGTGGATGGATGGGTGGATGGGTGAGTGGGTGGATGGATGGGTGAGTGGATGGGTGGATGGGTGGATGGGTGGATGGGTGAGTGGGTGGATGGATGGGTGGATGGGTGAGTGGGTGGATGGATGGGTGAGTGGATGGGTGGATGGGTGGATGGGTGAGTGGATGGACGGGTGAGTGGGTGGGTGGGTGGGTGAGTGGGTGGATGGATGGATGGACGGACAGACGGACCAAGTTACATCTTTCCCTCATTTGTTCCGTATCTCTCTACGTCACCGTCTATATGACCACTGGATGGCACCAGCAATGGCCGCCTCATCAACAGTCTAGTCTCTGTCTGTACTTACCTTTGTGTTCATTAGCATGTGTTCATTTGTTTTCTGTGTTTTCAGCTTGTTTTATGTGGGGGGGGAGTTAGGGAATAGAGGGAGAGGAGGGCAGTGGGGGAGGTGAGGAGAGATAGTTGGGGGATATGAGCAGGTGGGGGATATAGGGATAGGAGGGGGTAAGGATATATTGCATTATGTTTTGTATCTTCGTACGCACTTCTGCCTAACATCGAGGAGTTGGCGGTCTTTGCTGGAGAGCAACTTTGAAAGCTCCACCACGGGATCACATAGCTCGCGATCCTTTTGCCAGGGATCAACCCCGGAGCTCCAACTGTGGGTCCCTGCTGACTTAACATCATGGAGCTCACGTTGTCTGGTTAGAGACCGACTTCGGGAGCCCCAAGCGCAGGAGCTTCAGTCGCCCAGCGCAGGGGTTTCGACCGCACGACGCGAGGGGTTTCGACCGCACGACGCGAGGGCTCCGACTGCCGGCTGCGGGAGCTTCAATTGCCCCGACTGCAGAAGGCTTGACTGCTCTGACCGTTGGAGAATAAAGAGGGCAGAAGATTGGAATTTATTGCCAACCATCACAGAGGCATGTGGGGAATCCGCTGTGGTGGATGGTTATGTTAACTTTTATGTAGTTGTATGTCTTGTTGCTTTTTTTTGGTATGGTTGTATGCTGAAACAGGCCCTTCGACCCATACTGACTCGGTGGGGTGAATGGCTTCTTTCGTGCTGTATCTCTAAACTAAACTAGTATATGAACAGGTGATCTCTGGTCAGCATGGACTCTGTGGGCCGAAAGGCCTGTTTCCCCACTGTATCTCTAAACTAAAACATTATAAGAAGATGCTGCCTGAACTGCTGACTTACTCCAGCACTTTGTGTTTTTATTTTTGGCAATCAGTCTCTGCAGTTCATAAATACAAGGAGCAGGATTAGGCCATTCGGCCCATCAAGCGCCTTGAGTATCTAGAAAGGCGCTATATAAATCACATCCATTATTATTATTATTATTATTATCGTCTACTCTGCCATTCAATTATTCCTGATCTATCTCTCCCTCCAAACCCCATTCTCCCACGTTCTCCCCATAACCCCTGACATCCATACTAATCAAGAATCTATCTATCTCTGCCTTAAATATATCCGCTGAATTGGCCTCCACACCCTGCAGTGGCAATGAATTCCACAGATTCACCTGGCTAAATAAATTCCTCCTCATCTCCTTCCTAAAGGAAAGTCCTTTTATTCAGAGGCTCTGACCTCTAGTCCAAGACTCTGCCACTAGTGAAAACATCATTTATCCATCCATCCATCCATCCATCCATCCATCCATCCATCCATCCATCCATCCATCCATCCATCCATCCATCCATCCATCCATCCATCCATCCATCCATCCATCCATCCATCCATCTATCTTCTTGTGCTCTTCCAGTTTGCGCGGTTTTCCTATTTGCACAAAACCGTTACATGATAGCGCTCACTCACCATTCTCATGTGCTGCGTATGCAACAAGTTTCGTTCCGATCGGTAGTATGTTGCAAAAGTTAGCAAGGTGTAAAATTCGTAACAACCGCGCTGCGTGGATTGGTCTCTTCTCCCGTCACTCCGTGGAATGGTCAGCCCCTTCCTGCGCAATCGCATCTTTACTGGAGCTGAGGGATGCTGTTGGTGACCGGCAGAGGTCTTCAACCCGACACAATTTTCGGAGGGAGCGGAAGCGGCCTGGCCTGGCCACGGAGATGCTGCCAAACGGAAAACGGTGAATCTGATCCTGGCGAAGGAGAGTGTCCAGCACCCGCTCTGAGTCCAAAACACACCGCCATTGCAATGATTCGCAGCTCCAGCCCGTTCCCCTCTGGTCCCCCTGGCTGACTCCTGCCCCCTTCCTCGTGATGCCCCGCAAATTGGCTCTACTCCTGTCTTTTCTCCCAGCTCTCCCCACCACTCGCTAACACGCTGACACGGTTGTAGTTGCTGGCAAAGATTCTAGAGGAGCAAGATAGACCAAAGATCCTAGAGGAGCAAGATAGACCACTCCTCGAAAAACGTGTAGTATGACGTGTGTGATCGTCGACGCCATTTTTCGAGGCATTTATTGGGCTTCCCCCACACTGTCATGGTGTCCTTATCTAAATTTCATCTCACTGCTCTGCTATCAAGTATTCTAATCGTAAATCTAAATGACCCGACCTGTCATTCTTTAGGTTCCCCAATAAGAAAGAAAGGTGAGAAAATATTTTTATTATTTTCAGTCGATATTCTGTCGTGAAAATGTTATTTTCTGTTCTCCCATCAACGGCCATTGGGAAACTGGGTTTGTCAGTACATTAGACTTATTTTTAATAGTTCTTTACTTACCATAAGAATAAAGACACTTTTAACACTTCTGTACGTTTTGGTTTTGTTCTTGTAAGGGATTGGTCTCCACAATATGGCCCGCGGACACATCACATCCAGTGACCAGGAGATTTTTCGAGCTCAGATTCAAATCCGAGAATGGGCGGCTGTTACCCATTATATTCCTCGAATTGTCAAGACATCACAAGCAAAGATCACGCCCGCCGTGAAGAAGGGTGCAATCAAATGTTATATAACTCTGCTCTGTCATCTTTGGGTGCAATGGTGGGTCGGGGGGTTCGGTGGCGGCGGCCGCAATCAAAGATACGAGAGGAGCTCTGCTCTATAATCTTTGGTCGGAATGGGACGTTATAATGTGCTATCGTTCCACTCTCCCTCTCCCCCATCTCCCTGTCCCCCTTCTCCCTCCCCCCTTCTCCCTGTCCCCCCCTTTCCCCTTCTCCCTCCCCCTTCTCCCTCTCTTCTCTCGATCTCTCTCTCCCCTCCTCTCGATCACTCGCTCCCCTCTCTTTCGATCTCTCTCTCTCTCTCTCTCTCCCCCTCTCTTCGCGATCTCCCTCCCTTCCCTCTCTCCCTCCCTTCCCTCTCTCCCTCCCTTCCATCTCTCCCTCCCTTACCTCTTCTTGAGAGTTGGCAGCTCTGCTATGCCTTGGGTCCAAAAGAGGATAGAAAGAAAATACTTAATTGTCTTTGTAAGAAGATTTTAATAAGCTCTTCTACATTTAAGGTAAATTGACATATTAGAGGCAAAACGCATTTCCAATATACAGGTCTCTCCACACAACTGAAAACAATTGCATTTAAGTGATATATCATCCATTGTTCAGGCAAGTAGGTTACAATAAATTTCCTACATATTCCAGGAATGCATCTCATAAAAATGGGAGAGGCTTAAATGCATTGTAAAATCATAAATCCATGTTGACTTGGACTAATCGTTTTACTGCTATCCAAATGCCCCATTATTACATCTTTAATAATTGACTCCAGCATCTTTCACACCACCAAAGTCAGGCTAACTGGTCTGTAATTCCCCGTTTTCTCTCTCGCTCCTTTCTTGAAAAGTGGGATAGCATTAGCTATCCTCCAATCCACAGGAACTGATCATAAATCTATTGATCTTTGGAAAATAATAGAAACCTAGAAATTAGGTGCAGGAGTAGGCCATTCGGCCCTTCGAGCCTGCACCGCCATTCAATATGATCATGGCTGATCATCCAACTCAGTATCCTGTACCTGCCTTCTCTCCATACCCTCTGATCCCCTTAGCCACAAGGGCCACATCTAACTCCCTCTTAAATATAGCCAATGAACTGGCCTCGACTACCGTCTGCGGCAGAGAGTTCCAGAGATTCACCACTCTCTGTGTGAAAAAGGTTCTTCTCAACTCAGTTTTAAAGGATTTCCCCCTTATCCTTAAGATGTGACCCCTTGTCCTGGACTTCCCCAACATCGGGAGCAATCTTCCTGCATCTAGCCTGTCCAACCCCTTAAGAATTTTGTAAGTTTCTATAATAACCCCTCTCAATCTCCTAAATTCTAGAGAGTATAAACCAAGTCTATCCAGTCTTTCTTCATAAGACAGTCCTCACATCCCAGGAATCAGTCTGGTGAACCTTCTCTGCCCTCCCTCTATGGCAATAATGTCCTTCCTCAGATTTGGAGACCAAAACTGTACGCAATACTCCAGGTGTGGTCTCACCAAGACCCTGTACAACTGCAGTAGAACCTCCCTGCTCCTATACTCAAATCCTTTTGCTATGAAAGCTAACATACCATTCACTTTCTTCACTGCCTGCTGCACCTGCATGCCTACTTTCAATGACTGGTGTACCATGACACCCAGGTCTCGCTGCATCTCCCCTTTTCCTAGTCGGCCGCCATTTAGATAATAGTCTGCTTTCCTGTTTTTGCCACCAAAATGGATAACCTCACATTTATCCACATTATACTGCATCTGCCAAACATTTGCCCACTCACCCAGCCTGTCCAAATCACCTTGCAGTCTCCTAGCATCCTCCTCACAGCTAACACTGCCCCCCAGCTTAGTGTCATCCGCAAACTTGGAGATATTGCCTTCAATTCCCTCATCCAGATCATTAATATATATTGTAAATAGCTGGGGTCCCAGCACTGAGCCTTGCGGTACCCCACTAGTCACTGCCTGCCTAATGAAGAACTCAACCATATTATACTCACACTTGCCCAAGGGGGCACGTACAACAAGATTGCTAACTAACCCTTCCTCATTACTCAATACCCAGTCTAAAATAGCCTGCTCTCTCGTTGGTTCCTCTACATGTTAATCATATGTATAAATATATATGTATGTGTATATTTGCATGTATGTGTATATATGCATGTATATGTATATGTATGTATATATGTATGTATATATATGTTTATATGTGTGTATGTATGCATATAGATGTATCCATATGTATGCGTGTATTTGTATGTGTGCATATGTATGTGTATACGTATGTATGTGTATATATGTGTGTGTGTATATATGTATGTGTATATATATGTGTGTATAAATATATATATATATATGCATATATATATTATTACTATATAATTATATATATAATTGCCTTTATGGTTTATGTATATCATCTTACAAGACAAATAAATTAATAGTGATTATTTAAATCAAAGTTGCTTCTGATCCATGAGAATAAACTTAATTATCTCTAACTTGCCTCTCACACACAGACACACATTCATATAAATATATAAAATATGTATACATTAAATTTAATTTTGTGCAGTGTGTGTTAAAGCAATACAATGCAAGGGAAACTACGCAAAGGAGGGGGCTGTTCCCGCTACAAGATACTCGAGGATCTTTGCTTTGGATCAAAGATTATAGCGGAGCTCTATAATCTTTGCTTTGGATCACAGCGGGTGGCATACCGTCGCGTGTCGCATTGAAAAATGGCGGCCGTGACGTTCCATAACGTACTACACGCCAGCCCATTGGATTTCGGAGGAGTGGTCTATCTTGGTCCCTATAGGATCTTTGAGATAGACCACTCGACGAAAAAGCCGTAGTAAGGTCATGGGCTCATGGGTAATTTTTTTCGCGCCATTTTGGGAATCAAATATATGAGGGTTTTTTTTTGAATGGGCTTCTGTCATGGCGTCCACATCTACCAGCGTAGCGAGCCGTTCTGCTATAGTGCTCGAGTCGCTAATGTAAGCGATTCGAGCATTTTATAGCAGTCTTTCTTCAGGTTCCCCACTAAAGACGAAAGGTAAGAAAAAAATTAATAACGTTCTGTCATGAGGCCGATCTCTTCCTATAGCTCAGATCGTGGAGCCAGGGGTCTTGTGTTTAAGCCGGTTTGACATAATGTTTAAATACAAGATAAATGGTGTTAAATATACACAATGTACACGGATCACTGGTGTTTAAAATACATGATAAATAGATTTGTTGGGAACAATGACAAGCCACGAGGAGCACACATTACAGCCTTAATTTCCTTCCCAGTGTATGATGACTAACATATATAATTCTATTCTTATGATCCCGATAATGTATTATATTATATGACATTTTTTGGTACATGAGCAAGATATTAGAAAGCCTTCTTTTATAGATCTAGACTTAGTACAATAATAAAGGTAGACAAAAATACTGGCGTGTTTCTCCAGCATTTTTGTCTACTTTCGATTTTCCAGCATCTGCAGTTCCTTCTTAAACAATAATAAGGGTATCAATTTTTACACTGCTGTACATATTTGGTTTTGTTCTTGTCATAAGGCAGGCATGGTATTGTAAGCTCTTCTACATTTAAGGTAAATCAAGTCAAGTCAAGTCAAGAGATTTTATTGTCATGTGTCCCAGGTAGGACAATGAAATTCTTGCTTTGCTTATCCTGTGCCTGCCTTCTCCCCATATCCCTTGACTCCACTAGCCCCTAGAGCTCCATCTAACTCTATCTTAAATCCATCCAGTCACTTGGCCTTCACTGCCCTCTGTGGCAGGGAATTCCATAAATTCACAACTCTCTGGGAGAAAAAGATTTTTCTCACCTCAGTCTTAAATGAACAAGTAATTTGGTGCATGTGACAATAAACTCAGCTGAACTGATTAAATAGAGTGCAGGAAGGAACTGCAGATGATGGTTTAAACCGAAGATAGACACAAAATGCTGAAGTAACTCAGTGGGATAGGCAGTATCTCTTGACAGTAGGAATGGGTGATGTTTCATTGAAACATAGAAAATAGGTGCAGGAGTAGGCCATTCGGCCCTTCGATCCAGCATGTCATTCAATATGACCATGGCCGATCATCCACAATCAGTACCCCGTTTCTGCTTTCTCCCCATAACCCTTGATTCCATTAGCCCTAAGAGCTAAATTCAACTCTTTCTCGAAAACATCCATGAATTGGCCTCCACTGCCTTCTGTAGCAGAGAATTCCACAGATTCACAACTCTCTGGGTGAAAATGTTTCTCCTCATCTCAGTTCTAAATGGCCCACCTATTATTCTTAAACTGTTACCCCTGGTTCTGGACTCTCCCAACATGGGGAACATTGTTCCTGCATCTAGCCCATGAAATTATTAAAGAATGTTATATGTTTCTATAAGATCCCCGCTGATCCTTCTAAATTAGTATGTCTGTATACATGTAAATAGACTTATTTATTGAAATCATATTCTATGCCACTCTTCCAGAGAGATGCTAACTGCATTTCATTGTCTCTGTATTATACACTGACAATGAGAGTGACATCTTTAATTCAGAAACAAGGGTCCTGAACTTAAAGAAAGGTCACTTTGAGGGTATGAGACGTGAATTGGCCAAGATAGACTGGCGATTGATTCTTAATGGGTTGACGGTGGATATGCAATGGAAGGCATTTAAAAACTGCATGGATGAACCACAACAATTGTTCATCCCAGTTTGGCAAAAAAATAAATCAGGGAAGGTAGTGCATCCGTGGATAACAAGGGAAATCAGGGATAGTATCAAAACAAAAGATGAAGCGTACAAATTAGCCAGAAAAAGCAGCCTACCAGAGGACTGGGAGAAATTCAGAGAGCAGCAGAGGAGGACAAAGGGCTTGATTAGGAAAGGGAAAATAGATTATGAAAGAAAACTGGCAGGGAACATAAAAACTGACTGCAACTGACTGCAATTGGCTTTCATCAATACCTGTTGTACCCACCCGCATGCTTAGTTTCAGTGACTGATGTACTAAGGCACTCAGGTCTCGTTGTACTACCCCTTTTCCCAACCTGACACAATTCAGTTAATAATCTGCCTTCCCATTCTTGCCACCAAAGTGGATAGCCTCACATTTATTCACATTATACTGCATTTGCCATGCAACTGCCCACTCATCCAACCTGTGCAAGTCACCCTGCATCCTCATAGCATCCTCCTCACAGTGCACACTGCCACCCAGCTTTGTGTCGTCTACAAATTTGCTAACGTCATGTTCATCTAAATCATTGATGTATATTGTAAATAGCTGCGGTCCCAGCCCCGAGCATTGCGGTACCCCACTAGTCACTGCCGGTCATTCTGAAAGGGTCCTATTAAACCAGACACTTTATTTCCTGTCTGCCAACGAATTTTCTATTTATGTCAGCACTCTACCCCCAATGCCATGTGCTCTAATTTTGCCCACTAATCTCCTGTGGGACCTTATCAAATGCTTTCTGAAAGTCCAGGTACACTACATCCACTGGCTCTCCCTTTCTCCATTTTCCTAGTTACATCCTCAAAAAGTTCCAGAAGATTTGTCAAGCATGATTTCCCCTTTGTAAATCCATGCTGACCAGGATCGATCCAAATGTGCCGGTATATCATCTTTGATAATCGACTCCAGCATCTTCCCTGCCACGATGATGTGGAGAGATAAAGAACAATGAATAAAAGATAGGCAAACAAGTCACAATGATAAAGGAAACAGGCCATTGTCAGCTGTTTGTTGGGTGAAAACCAGAAGCTGGTGTGACTTGGGTGGGGGAAGGATAGAGAGCGAGGGAATGCCGGGGCTACCTGAAGTGAGAGAAATCAATATTCATACCACTAGGCTGTAAGCTGCCCAAGCGACATATGAGATGCTGTTCCTCCAATTTGCATTTAGCCTCTCTGACAATGGAGGAGACCGAGGACAGAAAGGTCAGTGTGGGAATGGGAGAGGGAATTAAAGTGTTTGGCAGCCAGAGATCAGGTTGGTTCAGGCAAACTGAGTGCAGGTGTTGAACGAAACGATCGCCCAGTCTACGTTTGGTCTCGCCAATGTACAACAGTCCACATCTTGAACAACGGAAACAGTAGATGAGGTTGAAGGAGGTGCAAGTGAACTTGTGCGCACCTGAAAGGACTGCCGGGGTCCCCTTGACAGAGTCGAGGGAGGAGGTACAGGGATAGGTGTTGCATCGTCTGCGGTTGCAGGGGAAGGTACCTGGGCTTGGGGTGGTTTGGCTGGGAAGAAACGATTTAACCAGGGAGTTGCGGAGGGAAATTAAGAGAGCAAAACTGCATACAATAAGACACAAAAAGCTGGAGTAACTCAGCTTTCTAAGAAGGTTCTTGACATGAAACGTCACCCACTCCCTTTCTATCTAGAAATTGTGCCTGTCCCGCTGAGTTACTCAAAGATTGTGATTAATGGGAGCCATACTTTTTAGTCAACTTGATGACCCTGATGTCCTTATGTCATCCCAAGATCGTGGAATTGAAATACTGGGGGATAATTTCCAGGTGAAAACTTAGGCCACCCACGTTGAAGCTGATGTTGGAACTGGAGTTGGGAGGTCAAGTTGCAGATGTTTTAAACATTGGTGAGGCCGCATTGAGCATATTATATTCAGTTCTGGGCACCATGTTATAGGAGAGATATTGTCAAGCTTGAAAGGGTTCAGAGAAGACATGATGATGTTGCCATGATTAGAGGGTGCGAGCTATAGCGAGAGGTTGAGTAGGCTGGGTCTCTATTCCTTGGAGAGCAGGATGTTATAAAGGTGTACAAAATCATGAGAGGAATAGATCAGGTGATCTCTTGCCCAGAGTAGGGGAATCGAGGACCAGAGGACATAGGTTTAAGGCGAAGGTGTAAATATTTAATAGGAATCGGAGGGGTAACTTTTTCACACAGTGGGTGATGGGTGTATGGAACAAGCTGCCAGATGAGGTAGTTGAGGATGGGACTGTCCCATTGTTTAAGTTACAGTTAGATAGATCCATGGATAGGACAGGTTTGGAGGTATATGGACCAAGCGCAGACAAGTGGGACTAGTCTAGCTGGGACATGTTGGCCGGTGTGGGCGAATTGGGCCAAAGGGCCTATTTTCACACTGTGTCACTCTATGACTCTATGACTCTAGATAGTCTGGAATTGCCAAGTGTTTATTGAGTTCTGCAAATATTAGTAACCTAGACATCCACTAAATTTCATTTTTTTACTGTAATCAACAATTTACATTTCATTTACAGATGCTAAACCAGTAACACACATTGCTGTGTTAACGAACAGTTTGAACAATGCTGCTGTTGTCACCGTAGCAGGAGCGAGGGCCGCTAATGATGAAGCATATCTGAGATCCTGCAGGTCCAGCTGCAATTCCCCAGTCCTCCATAGTACACAACGGAGCATAACTTCCGCCATTTCAGTAATCCCGACCCGACCAGATATGCCTCTCGCAGTGTAATCAGCATTGCAGGGGAACAGTTTGTGTGTTTTTAAATGTTTTTTAAAACGTTCTTTTTAAATGGCCCGTCCTTCGTTTGATTCGATTTTTGTATTAAACTTGCTCTCTGTAATTCATCTAATCCCATTGTTTACAACGGCTTGTATCCGGGTCACGTGACAGCGGGCAGGGCCGCCTCTGATGTCACAGCCTGCCCGCTCGGCACGGCAACCGTTGGGGTGTAAACCGGAGGGCGGCCGTTTAAAGGGGAGGGCGGCCGTTTAAAGGGGAGGGATGGGGAATTGGCCAACAATATTCCGGTCCCCAGGGCGGTGACATTCACACCCCGAGATGTTCACAGTTCCACTCTCAGCCCGGGTCTGGTTTCCTGCAGCGACCTCAGATCCTTCTCCCCGGTCGGACTGAACTTATTCCCCTCCAGCCTGAAACAGGTCCAGGAATAAAGAGAAAATAAACAGATTACACAACAGTGTGGATAACAGGGACTGGGGTTAATATTTCACCAACATTTACAGAACAAATTCACAGGTGAAGCCCGCGGATCCCCTGATACTTTATCACATTAAACATTAACGCAGCCACTCACCCAATCCGCTCCAGACTCGGGAGGATCTGTATGAGGCGGAGGAGAACGGGGACAGATTGGTCTGTGAAGGTGTTGCCCCTCAGCTCCAGCTCCGTCAGTGAGGGATTTGCACTGAGAGCGGAGACGAGATCCTCGGCTCCAGAATCTGTGAGACCGATATAGTACAGCCTAGAGATGAGAGAGAGTGAGGGTGAGAGACACAGAGAGACAGGAGACGATGCAAATCCCCAGTGTTTGTCAGTGATACAATTACTGATCATATTAATGTTCAGTGTTATACACGCAGTGACTGTAAACACAATCTCCCACAGTCTGAAACTTACCCCAGTGTCTGTATTTTACAGCCCGGGTTCCTCAGAGCCGCAGACACCTTTTTCACTCCGGAATCTCCCAGGCTGTTACCACCCAGTCCCAGCTCTGTCAGTGAGGAGTTTGTACTGAGAGCGGAGGCGAGATCCTCGGCTCCAGAATCTGTGAGACCAACTCTGTTCAGCCTGGAGTTGGGAGAGAGTGAGAGTGAGGGACACAGGGAGACAGGAGACGGTGCAAATCCCCAGTGTTTATCAGTGATACAGTTAGTGATAATATTAATGTTCAGTGTTATACACCCGGTGATGTACAAAACACAATCTCTCTCAGTCTGGGACTTACCACAGAGTCTGTATTTTACAGTCCTGGTTCTTGAGAGCCACAGACACCAGTTTCACTCCGGAATCTCCCAGTTTATTATCGTTCAGGTTCAGTTCCATCAGTGAGGGGTTTGCACTGAGAGCGGAGGCGAGATTCCCGGCACCAGAATCTGTGAGACTGACATTGTCCAGCCTGGAGATGAGAGAAAGCGAGTGAGTGTGAGGGACACATAGAGACAGGAGATGGTGCAAATCCCCAGTGTTCATCAGTGAAACAATTACTAATCATATTAATGTTCAGTGCCAGACACCCAGTGAGTGTAAACACAATCTCTCACAGTCTGGGACTTACCACAGTCTCTGTATTTTACAGTCCGGGTTCCTCAGGGCCGCAGACACCCGTTTCACTCCGGAATCTCCCAGGTCGTTGAATCCCAGTCTAAACACAAACAAACAGAGTAAGAAACAAACTTATACTGTAGATCACACAGTATTGTGGATTTGATCAGAGTCTGGTTTTGCTGCTGATGACCTGATGCATAGTCCATGTCATGTTTCCCACACCACCCCCACGTCGTGCATGCGGGCAGCCATGTTGTGTTTTAGTTTTAACTTACGATTCGGAGCCTCTCGATGGTCTTCGTATGTGTACTGATTAAAGTACTTGTGATATATAATGACTCTGTATCATAAGTAACTTGCACAGATACAAACTCCGGGGCTTAGATAACTTCTCCCAAACTGATATTTCTGGAAGCACATTATTGAATGAATCTCTGTCGTTGCGGTGTTTAGTGATTTTCACCGTTTATTTTACTTTGGAGTCATGTGAGTGACTGCGTGAAGAAGGGACGCCCGTCTGCATGCACGTCATTACGTCTGAAAGCAACGCGCGCAACGGACTGGAGAGAGACTGCGTCCTCCCAGCCGTTGGGATTTTTAAAAAGGCGGCAGGTAAGAAAAGTTGAACCACTTACCCCGCGCTTTCTGTTCGGGCTAAGGAATCATTTGTTTTCCAGAGCGCCAAAAAATGTCAAAGAGATGGTCCACGGGGAAACCGGCTGCCGAAGACCGCAGCATTCCCGGTAGTGGACGACGGACATTTTCACCAACATTGTCGCCGGCATCAGAACCGGCAGCAGCAGACTTGGTGCAGGAGGAAATCACCGTGGTGGTCCGGGCGGGACTTAAAGCCACCCATATGTCTGCCAGACCCGTAGACTCGGATGAGTCCGGGGAAGAGGGATACCCTCCCTCATCGGGAACTGTCCGAGGACGACTCTCTCACATGGGGCAGCTTGTGGAGAAGCTGCTCCACAATGATAAACTCCGGAGAAAGGAGCAATATCAGCACAAGTCCCTTCTACAGACCGTGCCAGCAGCCTCATACTCTGGGCAGCAATATGTCTTTCCCATGGAAGGGGGAAGTACATACGGAGATTACCCGGATTCAGAGTTTGAAAGCACAAGGGGGGAACACTCCCAGGGGAGATTAGAGGAAGAGTCGACCACCAGTGACCCGGGGAGGGGAGAACGGAGTCAACCACCAGTGACCCGGGGGAGGGGTGGACGGAGTCGACCACCAGTGACCCGGGGGAGGGGAGAACGGAGTCAACCACCGGTGACCCGGGGAGGGGAGGACGGAGTCGACCACCAGTGACCGGGGGAGGGGAGAACGGAGTCAACCACCAGTGACCCGGGGAGGGGAGAACGGAGTCAAACACCAGTGACCCGGGAGGGGAGAACGGAGTCAACCACCAGTGACCCGGGGGAGGGGAGGACGGAGTCGACCACCGTTGACCCGGGAGGGGAGAACGGAGTCAACCACCAGTGACCCGGGGGAGGGGTGGACGGAGTCAAACACCAGTGACCGGGGGAGGGGAGAACGGAGTCAACCACCAGTGACCCGGGGGAGGGGTGGACGGAGTCGACCACCAGTGACCCGGGGGAGGGGTGGACGGAGTCGACCACCGGGGACCCCTAAAGAAATGAGGGAGTGAGCAGGGAATTATAGACCAGTTAGCCCGATATCGGTGGTGGGGAAGATGCTAGACTCAATTATTAAAGATGAAATAGTGGCACATTTGGATAGCAGTAACAGGATTGGTCCGAGTCAGCATGGATTTACGAAGGGGAAATCTTGCTTTACTAATCTTCTGGAATTTTTGGAGGATGTAACTAGTAAAATGGACAAGGGAGAGCCATTGGATGTAGTGTATCTGGACTTTCAGAAAGCAATTGATAAGGTCCCACATAGGAGATTAGTGGGCAAAATAAGAGCAGGGGGCAGAGTATTGAGGGCAGAGTATTGACATGGATGGGCAGAGTATTGACATGGATAGAAAATTGGTTGGCAGACAGGATGCAAAGACTGGGGATTAATGGGTTCCTTTCAGAATGGCAGGTAGTGACTAGTGCGGTGCTGCAAGGCTCGGTGCTGGGACCGCAACTATACACAATATATATCAATGATTTAACTGAAGGATTTAAAAGTACATTAGCAAATTTGCAGATGACACAAATCTGGGTTGCTGTGTGAACTGTGGGGAGGATGCTATGAAGGCACAGGGTGACTTGGACAGGTTGGGTGAGTGGGCAGATGCATGGCAGATGCAGTATAATGTGGATAAATGTGAGATTATCGACTTTGGTGGCAAGAACAAGGCGGTAGATTACTATCTGAATGGTGTCAGATTAGGAAAAGGGGAAGTACAATGGGATCTGGGGGTCCTTGTTCATCAGTCTATGAAAGTAAACATGCAGGTACAGCAGGCAGTGAAGAAATGAATGGAATGTTGGCCAAAGAGGATTTGAGAAGAGGAGCAAAGAGGTCCTTCTACAGTTGTACAGAGCCCCTGTGAGACCACACCTGGAGTATTGTCTGCAGTTTTGGTCTCCTAATTTGAGGAAGGGCATTCTTGCTTTTGAGAGAGTGCAGTGTAGGTTCACAAGGTTAATTTCCGGGATAGCGGGACTTTCATATGATGAAAGAATGGAATGAATGCGCTTGTTTGCACTGGAATTTAGAAGGATGAGATGGTTTATTATGAAAACATAAAATTATTAAGGGATTAGTCATGCTAGAGGCAGGAAACATGTTCCCGATGTGGGGGGAATCCAGAACCAGGGGCCACAGTTTAATAATAAGGGGTCGGCCATTTACAACGGAGATGAGGACAACGTTTTCACCCAGAGAGTTGTGAATCTGCGGAATACTCTGCCTCTAAAGGCAGTGGAGGCCGACTCACTAGATACATTCTAAAAACAGTTAGATAAAGCTCTTAGGGCTAGTGGAATCAAGGGATATGGGGAAAAGGCAGGAACAAGGTTCTGATTGTGGATGATCAGCCATAATCACAGTGAATGGCGGTGCTGGCTCGAAGGGCCGAATGGCCGATTCCGGCACCTATGCGTCTATATTTCTAGAGGTCGACGGAGTCGACCTACGGTGACCCGGGGGAGGGCGGGGGACGGAGTCAACTACCGCCATCTTGGGGAGAGGGGCGGCAGAATCGACCACCGGTGACCCGGGGGAGGGTTAAATAAGAGGGACACTGTGCACAGTAACTGGCCGGCCCAATAGAAAGGGTGCAGGATGGAAGAACAAAATAATGAAACAATTTAACAGTTCAGTGTTAGCATTAAACGGACAGTTACCCCAAGTGCTGACACTTGTGTAGAGCTGGTCCCAGCCGCTGGAGACCTTCATACTGAATGCGACAGTTCCACAGATCGAGGTATTTGATTGTATCGCAGTGCCCGATGACATGAGACAGGACAGCGCAGTCAATCGGGGTCAGTCCCACTCCATTGAATGAAAGTGTTTCCACAGATCCCAGTGTCTCCTTAGCCAGTGCAGAATTCTGAGCCTCAAACAGGTAGTGCATGGTGTTCAGGAGGCTCCTTTTACCAAACGCACTTCCTGCATTTCTAATCTGGCGTTTAACTTCCTCCTTTACCCAGTCAATCACTCGACAGATTGTTTCATGAGGAAATGGACCCAGAAACTCCTCCAGGATCCAAGTTGACCGTGGGGAGGAGAGACCAGCGACAAAACGGAGAAATACTTCAAATCGCCCGTCTGTCGTGCTGTGGATTTCAGACAGGAATTTCACGATATTCCTGGGATCTACAGTCAGGAATTGTGTGAGTGCGGCTACAAATTCTTGGATTGTGAGGTGCGGGAAGGTGTACACCACGCTCCGGGCTGAATACTCTATCTCCAAAAGTTCCATCAGGAACCCGGACAGGAACTGGGAAGGCTGCAGATTGTATTTGATCAAATCTCCATCTGTGAACACAATCTTCTTCTCAGCCACTCCAGTGAAGGCCATGTGACCAACCCTCAGTAACACCTCACGGAGGTTCTCAATCTCACGGCCGTGGTTTTTCAGGATGTTGTAAATAAAGTAGCAATATAGTTGTGTGATGGTCTTGGGAACTCGCTGTGGGCCCCGGTGTGCTTGTGCGAAGAAGGGGCCCAGTGCCAGGACAAGGATCCAGCAGTAGGAGGGGTTGTAGCTCATGGTGTACAGGATCTCATTCTCCTTCACGTGCTTGAAAACAGCTGCTGCCACCGACTGATCTTCAAAATATCTAGTGAAATATTCTTTCCGTTCCTCACCAACAAATCCCAGGATTTCAGCCCAGAGATTGATCTCTGCTTTTTCCAGTAAATGTAACGCAGTGGAGCGGGTGGTCACTAGCACTGAACACCCTGGGAGCAGCTTGTGCTGGATTAAATTGTACACAATGTCAGACACTTTACACCGGGATTCAGGATCTGGGCACTGGTGCTGAGGTTCTGTGTCTCTCCGACTGTCAGCAAAATCGATTCTGCCCTTGAATTCATCCAAACCATCAAATATAAACAGCAATCCCTCTGGGTTCTTCCAGACCTCTCGTAGCATATTCCCAAAGTATGGATACTGATCCAGAATCAGTTCCCTCAGGTTTATTTGGCAGTCAATTGTGTTTTAAATCCCGGAATTTGAAACTGAAGACAAACTGGAAGTGTCGGTATATCTTCCCCGTGGCCCAGTCATGAACAATCTTTTGCACCATTGTTGTTTTTCCGATCCCCGGAACGCCAGCCACGGCTGTTGAATTACCCAAATTATGCCCAAACAAAAATCTCTTAATTTCCTTGAGGAAACTTTTCTGGAATAATTGATCAGTCCTGATTTTTTCCAGTTCTCCCCGGAGACATTCCTCTCTCCACACTTCATGGTCCCGGCCTCTTGCCAGCAGCTCGTGTTCCACCAGTCTCCAATCTGGAACTGTGGAGGTGATTGTGAGCTCAGCGTATCGATCAAGCAGCAGGAACACCTTAACCTTCTCCTTCATCAGGATGGTGTTCACACTCAGTGTTTCAGCCTGTGCTCGCAGAGGCTCCTTGTGTTTCTGTTGAACATCTGTGGACATAGAGACAGCATGTCTATATCTATTCTGGTGAAGGTGGTACAGCCAATATGTGTTCAGCAAAAATAGTAGGGGGTAGACAAAAATGCTGGAGAAACTCAGCCGGTGAGGCAGCATCTATGGAGCAAAGGAAATAGGCAACGTTTCGGTTCAAGGCCCTTCTTCAGACTGATGTGAGGGTGGGGGGGAGGTGGGGGGCAGGAAGAAGAAAGGAAGAGAAGGAGCCAGTGGGCTGAAGGAGAGATGAGAAGGGGAGGCAAAACTAGGGACTACCTGAAATTGGAGAAGTCAATGTTCATACCGCTGGGGTGCAAACTGCCCAAGCAAAATATGACATGCTGCTCCTCCAATTTATGATGGGCCTCACTCTGGCCATGGAGGAGGCCCAGGACAGAAAGGTCGGAAAGGAGACAGGGGAGGAGATGGGAAGATGTGGCAAGTGGTGGGGGCACATTGGAGGTGGTGAAAATGTCAGAGGATTATTTGTTGTATGTGATGGCTGGTCCATCCTACTCCCCATCCCATTCCGAATCCGACATTTCTGTCCTGTGAGGACCACCGTAAATTGGAGGAGGAGCACCTCATGTTTCGCTTGGGCAGTTTGTACCCCAGCAGTATGAACATTGACTTCTCTAATTCCAGACAGTCCCTACATTCTCCTCCCCTTCTCAGATCCCCCTCAGCCCACTGGCTCCTCCTCTTCCTTTCTTCTTCCTGCCCCCCCCCCCCCCCCTCACCTCAGTCTGAAGAAAGGTCTCAACCCAAGACATTGCCTATTTCTTTTGCTCCGTAGATGCTGCCTCACCCACTCAGTTTCTCCAGCATTTTTGTCTACCTTCAACATTCCAGCATCTGCAGTTCCTTCTTAAAAATTGTAGGGGGGTGTTTTTAACTGAACCTTTGGAAAATCAGAGAAATCAGAGGTGGAATATGAACATTGGCTGGGAAATATTTCAACAGCCCACATCTAACTCTGAATGTTTGCTTTAGGCTACATTGGCCATTTTATTACAGAGTGAAGACTGTTTCACGGAGCTCCAAGTCCACGGTCTATTCTGGATCATGGCTACGGGGACTGAATATGGGCACTTGTCTTCACTGATCCACAGAACTAGGAAACACTGCGGAGAGTAGCAGTCGACCGGATCAATTACAATGGCTTTGTATGAATTTGTTTAATTTATTTTAACTGTAGTTTAGAGGAAACAGGTCATTCGCCCAACCATTCCCACGCCGATCATCGATCACCTGTAGGGCTCCTTTTCTTTGCACGAGGGACAATTTGCAAGAAGCGAATTAACATACAAACTGCACGTCTTGGGAACGTGGGAGGAAACTGGAGTACCCGGAGAAAACCCACGTGGTCACAGGGAGAAGGTACAAACTCCACATAGACAGCATGTGTAGTTAGGATCGAGCTGGGGCCTCGGGCGCTGTAAGGCAGCAGCACTGCGGCACTGTAACACCACTATGCCACGTGTATCAGGACGATGATACTCACCTCGGATAGTCAGATTGTGAGAAGGCAGCTTGTGAATGGACCTATTCTAACCAACAACTCATGACATTTCATGGAGTTTCCCAGCCCATTCCCTGATATATCTGGACTGGAGACGGGATTGGACTCGTTGTACCTGCTCCATGTGTTCCAACAACAAGGCCACATGACATTCACCTCCGCCCAACCCCCCACAGCTCTTTGTCCATGCTGGTCTAATTCTGTGTTCATCTCCTAATATACTTTTGGACCATTATCCAGTCCGTGGCCACCACACCATCATGTAAATATTACATCCAAAACCCAACTATTCAGTTATATTCACTTTACCACCTTGTTGCAGGTTTTCCCATCGATCGATCGATCTATATAGATCACTGTTCTCAGGATGGAGCCAGGGCCATTGAACACAATCTTTCTCCTTCTCTAGGCTGCCAGTGTCGACTCTACAAACCTCCATCACATTCCTACTCTGCATGACTGCAGCCTGCTCTATTTGTAGCTACCATCGTCTGAACACAGGCAATTCCCCAGGAACTCCAAGCAAGTCTGGGTTCTGCTGTAGAACTCCGCATTGCAACACTTCCAGTGCTGCAGTTGGAGGTTCCGATTTTTCCTTCAGTCGAGTAATTTTTGGGAAACCTCGGGATTCTCCGGCTGTGCTGCCGAGAGTGGAATTCAGTAACTTTCTGACGGACAGACAGCAGCCATCGCTGGATTCCCCATGGAGGAGTCTGATTAAACATTGTGACTCCACAAAATGACCGAGGATTGTGGCAAAAACAAAAAGTTCCCCACTCTCGTCCACCAGGACGGGCCCAGCGCCCAAATTCTGACAGATTCTGATCAGGCAGCTAAAGGCACACATTCAGTTTCAGAGTGAAAGGCAGGCGCTATGGGAGTCCCATCCTATCACTTACCTTTCAGGTGAGTGGGCACTTCAGATAAACCCTGCCCCACTCCATGCAGGCGAACTGGCCTTTACCTGTTTTAAACAGATTAACGTATTAACTTGTGAGTTTACAACCCACCCCAGCGGTATGAATATTGACTTCTCTAACTTCAAGTAACCCTTGCTTTTCTTCTCTCTCCCTTCACAGTTCTCCAACCAGTCTGACTGTCCTTGATTACATTTTATCTGTTTGTTTTGTTGTTACCTTCACCTAAATAATTATGTTCTATTCCACATTTTCATTCATCTCCATCCCCTTTGTCCGTTTTCATACCTTACACTTCCTTATCTCTGTATCGTCCACTCCCCTGACTCAGTCTGAAGAAGGGTCTCGACACAAAGCGTCACCCATTCTTTCTATCCTGAGATGCTGCCTGCCCCGCTGAGTTACTCCAGCATTTTGGGTCTATTTTATGCTTAACTTGTATGAAGTAATTTTTGTTCCATATTGTAAGATCAGCAGCATTTACAGCTAAAATGTAACAGAGTCTAATGTTGCCGTACCTTGAGCTAGTATCTCTTTCAATATTCTGCTCAGCTTTGGTTGTGTGTGACCTATTTTCGCAAGGGATTCCCACATCACCCTTCGTGTCCCAGAACCCTTCTCCATCACCAGATTCAGGAGCAGTTTGGAGCCGGCCACTCGTTTTCCCTTCTCTGCGAGCTCAGTCACACTCTGTAATGAACAACGGTGAACATATTGAGGAGTGGAGGAAGGCAAGCAGCAAGCAGCAAGCAGAAAGGGGGGGGGGGGCGGGGAGCAGCAGTGAGGCAGTGAAACATGTTTGAAGTGGAACAATCACATGGGGAATGTTATGGTTACGTATGGTTTGTATTTTTGGGGTCACACATAAGGACCGTGATCACCAGTCACTATTTAACTCCAGGTATGTATTGTTAATACTACTTCAATAATGTTAGAAACATAGAAACATAGAAATTAGGTGCAGGAGTAGGCCATTCAGCCCTTCGAGCCTGCACCGCCATTCAATATGATCATGGCTGATCATCCAACTCAGTATCCCGTACCTGCCTTCTCTCCATACCCCCTGATCCCCTTAGCCACAAGGGCCACATCTAACTCCCTCTTAAATATAGCCAATGAAGTGGCCTCAACTACCCTCTGTGGCAGAGAGTTCCAGAGATTCACCACTCTCTGCGTGAAAAAAGTTCTTCTCATCTCGGTTTTAAAGGATTTCCCCTTTATCCTTAAGCTGTGACCCCTTGTCCTGGAACCTGTTAAGTTTCACACCATTGTAATTATGAAACTGAAATACTCACAAGGCAGGAATGGGGTATTGATTGTGGATGATCAGCCATGATCACATTGAATGGCGGTGCTGGCACGAAGGGCCAAATGGCCTACTCCTGCACCTATAGTCATGTGCCCAAATGTGGCTAAACATGGGAATTCAGTTGGAGCTGCAAACTTGTGTCGGTCTAATACAGGCTCAGTGTTGCTGCATCCCCAGGCTTCTTTGTAGAGTTTGATCCACATGGGCCCCGGATATTTAATTCTCCAGCCATCCCTTTACATTGCTTCTCTCAGTCTGTGTTACATTTAGAAGCAGCACGCAAACTGAGTCTCTTCCACTTACATGATACTCTCGCCCAGTGAAGTGATCCGCACCCGTTAGCATTAAGCTAACTCCATCCACAACCTCTTCAATCGCCTGCTCCAGTCGTTCCCGGTAGAATCTTGTCAACTGTAAGAGCTGGTGATCGTCACAGTTTGACAGGAAAGCGGAGATTTGGGAGTTTATATTTGTGAACAGGAGGGGAAGGAAAACACCATCTGAAAACTCATTCACCATTGACCCTAAGCTCAGACTTCCATGCATGCATTAGAAAAAACCCTGCAGTTTTTTTTCACAGTGAACGGTCCCCGCTCCCACTCCTGAAAATGTTCTTAGCTGGGTCACTGGAAATAGATGGAAGGAAAGTCTCATCACCACCACTGTGTAATAGCCCAAGAAACCAGAATGAAAGTGTCATTTGGCCTTCCAATTTGATATCTAAAATACCAATATTTCTGGAAATACTCCAATCCTTGATTTAATAAAATTAACAGCTGTTTTACCCAGTGGATGTTGCAGGCGTTATCAACATTGGGGCCTGGCTCGGGCAAAAAGGATACTTCCTGTTCCCTGAAGTGTCAGTTTGGGTTTTTGTGCAGTTCTCATCCACCAATTACAGTAAGCATATGGAACTTTGGAAATGTTGTGTAAGATGTTAACCAAATTGTCTCCTGGATTAGGGGGTGTTAGCTACAAGAAGGGGCTGGGCAAACCTGGGTTACTTTCTGTGGAGCGTGAGAGGTTGAGGGCAGAATTGATAAATGTGGTAACACCTGGAATGTGCTGCCAAACCTGGTGGTGGGGCAAATATGATCATGCCATTTAGGCAGCTTTTAGGTAGGCACATGGATAGAGAAGGATATGAATCACGTGCAGGCAGAGGTGATTGGTTTGCCCTGGCATCAAGACCAACGCGGACATCGTGGGCCAAAGGCGTGTTTGTGCTGTACTGTTCTACATTCTATAGATAAACATCCACCCCTTTCAGTGGTCCTCCTGTTCCAGTTTCTCAGATCATCCTTAATCTGAGACATTCCATTCACCGTGAAGTTTGAGGTGTGTGGACCCTGCACTAGAACTGTTGGACACCTCCAGGGCTCAGAGCTTCTTTAAGCATAAGGCCAATGTCCAATTGCATTGCAGCTTTCCACATTCCGTGTCCTCTGATCTGTTGATCGTTGGGTGAGATTAGATTCACCATGACAAGTTTAAAGACCAATAATTTCAGAGCTCGATGGTCTTACCGCTGTCCATTATGATTCCAATTGATGGCAACCAATCTCCTTGTTGTCGTTTGCACCTTTAGCCTTGATGACGAGGTCACTCGCTCATCGCTCACAGCAGTAGTGATCAGAAGATGTGTAACACTCCATGCAGCTCAGGCAGGCTGTTACTCTGGCATTGGAGGAAGTGGCTCACCAAGAATAACTGAAAATGGAAATAACATGCTCAACTTTACAAGCTGCCAGTTTCATTGTGAAAAGACTTACCCCGAATATTCAGCCGTTTTGTAACTGTGAAACAAATACCCAATGTGCAATTTTACCCATTAGACTGCTCAGTGCATTAAATAAATCCTCTTTAGTCAGAGCTTTTTAAACACTTAAGCTGTGCAGTATCTATGCAAGAAGCTCCAATGACAAACCACATTCGTAGAAGGACACGCTTTGGCTGCTTAACACTTTTATTAGGACACAATTCAACCACATAGCATAGAATACAGTAGTAAATCCCAGGAAAATTCTTTCTTTATTCAAGCCACAAACAAGTCTCCCAAAACACGTTAATAAAACAGTTCAAATGTCCATATTAACTCCGGCACAGTCAACCCTGTAAAATGACATAAACTTGTTACTCCAAGAACTCGGTGAGTCAAACAACAACTGCAGAGGCAAACGATGCAATCCAGCCTTTCAGCTCAAGACCCTACATCAGGACTGAGTGGGGACATGACAGATTGCTAATGTACAACAGAGTTAACAGTGGGGTAGGAGGTGGAGGTGGCAAAATTGATGGTGGTACAATCGTTGGTAGGTGACCAATGGAACCAGAGGGGAGGGAAGGGGCACTTGTTACCAGAGTGGGAAAGAGGATAAGAAAGGTGAAAAATAGGGTGAAAACAGGGCAGTCAAGGCAATGCATGTGGACGAAGAACACGACAGACGTTGTTACCTGAAATGTAAACTTAATTTTATCCCCTCCCCTCACCTGCTTCAAGCTGCTCATCATCCACTTTCCGTCTGGTTCCGCCTGTCACCTACCAAATGCTATACCACCCCACACCACCAGCTCCACCAGCTCCCCGTCACCACTCACATTGCTATACACTGTGTAGGAGCCATTGAGCTTAAGTACATTTATTATAGTCATGTGTGCTTACCTTTAATTATTATCTGTCTGTGCTAATGTGGGTGAGATTCTATAGTAGTCTGGGGTGTGTTTTTACATAGAAACATAGAAAATAGGTGCAGGAGTAGGCCATTCGGCCCTTCGAGCCTGCACTGCCATTCGATATGATCATGGCTGATCATCCAACTCAGTATCCTGTACCTGCCTTCTCTCCATACCCCCTGATCCCTTTAGCCACAAGGGCCACATCTAACTCCCTCTTAAATATAGCCAATGAACTGGACTCAACTACCTTCTGTGGCAGAGAATTCCACAGATGAGGTGTCTGGCGCAGATTGTCAGAGGATTAGTTTTAGTTTGATGTCGGAGCCATGAGGGGAAACAGCTTTGTACCCCGTCTGCGACACATTATCAACACGACCACGAGTATGATTGTGACGATGATTAGAATGGAAAGTTATGAGTTATTTCATTGTTTTGTATTACTACAATAAAGGTGCTATGAATCTATCTATTGCGTTATCTGTACATAACTAAAGCGCTAATCTTGTGCTCTTCCAATTTGCGCAAGAACGGTACCTGTTAATGCTGTGATTTTTTGCCAGCTGACTCACCGTTCTCATGTGCTACGAGTGCAACAAGTTTCGTTCCGATCGGTTGTATGTTGCAAAAGTTAGTGACGTTTAAAAATCTTAAAATCCGTGCGTGCGCAGATCGATCTCCTCTCCTGCCAGTCAGCGCAGCATGGATTAGTCGCTTCTCCTGTCACTCCCCGGGATGGTCCGCCTTTTCCTGCGCCATTGCGGCTTTACTGGAGCTGAGAGATTCTGTGGGTGGCCGCCCATGGTCTCCAACCGGACACAAGTTTCGGAGGGACCGGAAGCAGCGCGGCGATGTTGCCAAAGAAAGCGGTGGATCTGATCTTTGCAGAAGAGAGCGTCCAGTACCCCCTGTGAGTCCCAAACGCATTGCCAACGCAATGCCTCGCAGCTCCAGCCCCTTCCCCTCTGGTCCCCCTCACTGACTCCAGCATTCCTTCTCCCGTGATACCCCACTCCCACCCCTCTCCTCCGCCTACACGCCAGCGCGGCTGTCAGTGCTGGTGCTTCAGGGCCGAGCTGAGGATCCGCGCCGACGGCTGATGCTCCGGGGCACGCAAGAAGGGAGAGGAGCGGCAACCTCGTGATCCTGGGGAGAGAAATTGGGGGGGAGGGGGGAGAGGAGGGGAGTAGGGAGGGGAGAGGTATTATAGAGGGAGGGAAGGGGGAGTGATGGTATGGGAAAGGAGACGTGAGGGAGGGATTGGGGAGGAGAGGGGAAAGAAGAGGGAGGGTGAAGAGGAGGGGGAGAGAGTGCTAGGGATGGGGGGAAATGAGCTGCGCCTGTGCAGTTGGGGGCTATGGGTGACTGTGGAATATTGCGTTGGGGGACCAAGCCTCCTGTGTGACAGGGACCCAATGAGTCCCATTTACTTTTGTCAGAGACTAAGTCTGGAAGATTCATCATTGCTGTCTCAAAAGTGTTGTGGAGTGCGTGAGGCTACTTATCTAACCATCTCCGACAAATTAGTGCCTAATCGAAGGTTGAACTTTGAGAAGTGTAAAAACCACCACTACATTTAAATAGAAAACTGGTTACTATGGAAGAGTAGTAGCAAAAGACAGATTAAACAGTGAATCGAAGAAGCTGGATCTCTGCCAGAGACTGGAGGCTGAAGATTGAAGACTTCATTTACCACGGCTTTGTGAGTAGATCAACTGTTATGTCATAATGAATACCATAAGCCAGAGAAAGTTAAAGTTTAAAAGGCAGTAAGGCTTTATCTTAAAAGGCTGCTATTGTAGACTTGAAAACAGCTTCGAGATAAGCAACAATGCTGTATTGAAACGACTTTGAAAATCTCCAACCAGCCGATATTTTTAATTCCTGAGCATTGCTTTTAAGAACAGCTGCAGATTTTTTGAATTTTAGTCTGGTATCATCTTACGTAAAAACGTTATTACGTCAACACGTCCTTAATGGTTGTTTTGAAGAATGCAACCAAGAAGCTTGTCTACCTTAATTTGAAGATAAGCCACAGAGCTGAGCTGTGACCATGAAACTAATGGTTGTTTTCTAGAAGACCTTCAAAATAATTGGCTTGTTTGGAGCTACGGACAAGAGAGGCTGATAGCCAGCTCTGCACTTGAACAACAATCTGGCAGTCAGCCAAAGAGGATTACCCTATAGAGCGACGGACAGGAGAGTACAAAGAGGAGCCAGAAGGTGGAGTTGCTAGGAGAAGATATGAGAAGAGAGATACCAAGCAAACTGAGAAGGGAGAAGCAGCCTCCCTGGAAAGAACCCAGATGGATAGAGACAAGTTATGGAAGCAGATGATCAAGAAATTTGAAATCCAGAAGAAACTAATGGAATCAAAAGAGAATGCTAAAATAGTGCAATCTAATCTGGAGCAATTACTCAGCCTTGGTCACGAGGTTGGTGAAAATGAGTTTACAATTGCCTGCAGAAGAACTCAAAAGACACTCCCAGTGGTTCCAAGAAAAAGTGAACAATGTCGATGCGTTTATGGATTACGTGCAGAAGTGGTTACTTGAAATCGAACAATTTACGCACTGTACATTTGGAAGTGCAATGCAACAAGGTGCTGAAATGGAAGAGGAGATTACATCCAAAGATAGTGTTTCAAACGTTTCTACATGAAGATCAAGACATTAATCTGGTTCTGTTGCCAGTTCAACCTCAAGGAATCTGCTCGTATGGAAGCTGAAGCAAAAGTGGCTGCTCTATCGCAACATGTTGCTGCCTTGGAGATGAAATACGAGATTGAAGAACAAGAGGAGCTGAAATATGCGATTGAGGAACGAACAAGGCAGCTGAATGGAGAGGCTGTTGAACAAACAAGGCAGCTGAATAGAGAGTGAGGAACGAACAAGGCAGATGAATAGAGAGGCTGTTGAACAAACAATGCAGCTGAATAGAGAGTGAGGAACGAACAAGGCAGGTGAATATAAAGGCTGTTGAATGAACAAGGCAGTTAAGTAGAGAGAATGAACAGCTGGTACTAGCCACAAAGTTGACAAATGGACAAAGTCAAAGAAGGAGACACTGGAAGGCCAAGGTTCAAGATACGGTTCGAGTGTATCTCAGAAGAAGAGTTCCTTAGTCCAACAAGGAGTGGAGATTACTGAGACGTGACTGCAGGAGGATCGGGCCAGGGAACTTAATATTCAGCGCTATACATCCTATAGAAAGGACAGGAAGGTGGGCAGAGGAGGGGGGGGGGGGGGGGGGGTAGCTCTGCTGGTGAAGGATGGAATTCAGTCCCTTGCGAATGAAGACATAGGAACTGATGAGGTAGAGTCACTGTGGATTGAGTTAAGGAATTGTAAAGGCAAGAAGACACTAATTGGTGTTATCTACAGACCCCCAAATAGTAGCCCGGATGTAGGGTGTAAGTTACAGCAGGAGTTAAAACTAGCATGTAACAAAGGTAATGCCAAAGATGGGGGATTTCAAGATGCAGATAGACTGGGAAAATCAGGTTGGTTCAGGATCCCAAGAAAGAGAGTTTGTAGAATGCCTCCGAGATGGATTCTTAGAGCAGCTTGTAATGGAGCCGACTAGAGAAAAGTCAATTCTGGATTTAGTGTTGTCCAATGAACCAGATATGATAAAGAGAACTCGAGGTAAAGGGACTGCTTGGAGGTAGTGATCATAATATGATTAGTTTTAATCTGGAATTTGAGAAGGAGAACGTTAAATCGGAAGTGTCAGCGATGCAGTTGAACAAAGGGGACTATGAAGGCATGAGAGGGGAGCAGGCCAAGGTAGACTGGAAAGGGATACCAATGGCAGGAATTTCTGGGTAAATTCTGGAAGACACAGGATCATTTCATTCCAAAAAGGAAGAAAGATTCTAAGGGGAGTAGGAGGCAACCGTGGCTGACAAGAAAAATTAGGGATAGAATAAAACTAAAAGACAAGATATATTTTTTGAATTTTTTGAAGAGGTTACTCGGGAAATTGATGAGGGTAAAGCAGTGGATGTTGTATATATGGACTTCAGTAAGGCCTTTGACAAGGTTCCTCATGGAAGGTTGGTTAAGAAGGTTCAATGGATGGGTATTAATCGTGGAGTAGCAAGATGGATTCAACAGTGGCTGAATGGGAGATGTCAGAGAGTAATGGTGGATGGTTGTTTGTCAGGTTGGAGGCCAGTGACTAGTGGGGTGCCTCAGGGATCTGTGTTGGGTCCACTGTTGTTTGTCATGTACATCAATGATCTGGATGATGGTGTGGTAAATTGGATTAGTAAGTATGCAGATGATACTAAGATAGGTGGGGTTGTGGATAATGAAGTAGAGTTTCAAAGTCTACAGAGAGATTTATGCCAGTTGGAAGAGTGGACTGAAAGATGGCAGATGGAGTTTAATGCTGATAAGTGTGAGGTGCTACATCTTGGCAGGCCAATTCAAAATAGGACGTACATGGTAAACGGTAGGGAATTGAAGAATGCAGGTGAACAGAGGGATCTGGGAATAACTGTGCACAGTTCCCTGAAAGTGGAATCTCATGTAGATAGGGTGGTAAAGAAAGCTTTTGGTGTGCTGGCCTTTATACATCAGAACATTGAGTATAGAAGTTGGGATGCAATGTTAAAATTGTACAAGGCTTTGTTGAGGCCAATTCTGGAGTATGGGGTACAATTTTGGTCGCCTAATTATAGGAAGGATGTCAACAAAATAGAGAGAGTACAGAGGAGATTTACTAGAATGTTGCCTGGGTTTCAGCAACTAAGTTACACAGAAAGGTTGAACAAGTTAGGGCTTTATTCTTTGGAGCGCAGAAGGTTAAGGGGGGACTTGATAGAGGTCTTTAAAATGATGAGAGGGATAGACAGAGTTGACATGGATAAGCTTTTCCCACTGAGAGGAGGGAAGATTCAAACAAGGGGACATGACTTGAGAATTAAGGGACAGAAGTTTAGGGGTAACATGAGGGGGAACTTCTTTACTCAGAGAGTGGTAGCTGTGTGGAATGAGCTTCCAGTGAAGGTGGTGGAGGCAGGTTCGTTTTTATCATTTAAAAATAAATTGGATAGTTATATGGACGGGAAAGGAATGGAGGGTTATGGTCTGAGCGCAGGTATATGGGACTAGGGGAGAATACGTGTTCGGCACGGACTAGAAGGGTCGAGATGGCCTGTTTCCGTGCTGTAATTGTTATATGGTTATATTATATGATTATATGGTATAACACAGCAAATAGTAGCCGGAAGCCGTCAAAGTGGAAACGCTGATAGCGCTCCAATTTTTTTTTTTCTCAGGATTTTTTTTACACTGGGGAAAAAAACACCTTGGCCAGAGGCCGCCTAGATTTTGAGTTCCTCGGCTTCACATGGAGCCTATAGGTAAATCCGGCCCTGCCTGGCATGTCAGCAGGAAAGGTCTCAAGATTTAAAACTTGTTCACAACTGGGAACAATGGATTGAAAATTATGATCAGCATTTGCTGAGATTACTCGAGGAAGTTTGGTTTTGAATTTGGAGAAATAAGTATTGTTAAACAAAGATCTATTTCCTTGCAGACCCATTATTGAAACATTAATCTAGAGACATGATTGAGCACCTGCAGAAAATACTACTATGGAAGGTTTTCTTATGAACTCGCAATGCTGTTGCCCCATATAGTTTGTGTTCCTACCTGGCGCTGACCTCCAGATTCTGCTTCAAGCGAAACCAAGTGATTGCATTTTATAACAATGAGTGAACACACCCCGACTAAAGTTCAGCTCAACACACAGTGTTAAAGCTGGACTTCAACCTCATCAGCAAAAACGTCTACACCCTGATCCCGGATGCTGGTACAGAATTACACAAAGACTCACTCAAACACATTGTTTGATCAAAACTTACAACATCAGCGCATGGTGACAATAACCACGTTTCCACAACAATTGTAACAGCTTCAGAGTGGGTGTAAATGGAACTGCTCAGAGTGGGTGTAAATGGAACTGCTCAGAGTGGGTGTAAATGGAACAGCTTCAGGTCTTCACCTTGCACCCCAATTCCTCACCAGTCTTATTTTATTCAGCACCTGACATCCAAAGTTATTCGGAGATCTTTACCCTATAAATCCAGCGTCATAATATTTTACATACCCCCCCCCCCCTCCCGCCCCCAATTCCACTCAGCACAACCCCATAGTCTATGCCTCAAATAATTGTATGTTTGTTTATTATGGTTGCAAACATCTAGATTGTTACATTTGCCCGCGCAAAACACAATTTACCACAATAATTCCTACATAGCAAATGTGACAAAAAATTGCTAAATATGAACCCCATTGAACAGTTCCATAAAAATGTGAAGTGGCCGTTTTACCCGAAAACCACAGGTCAAAGTTTTTCTACTGCCCTACCTTGTGTGGTCTCCTGATTCCGATCACATCCACTCAGCTTTATGGGCTCTGATGGTAAATTAATAAACGCTGGGCAAAGTTCATCTCTGTCTGATAATGTTTAACTGAGTCCACAGTTTGATCAGATTATGCCTCCACACTCTGTTTCCAAGACAAGGAATTGTTCTGTATCACACAGTGGTCCGTGTGGTTCGGATTGTTGAAACAAGTTGCCCACTTTCTCAACTTGCCTGGTTATGTCCCTGTCCCACTTCGGAAACCTGAACGGAAACCTCTGGAGACTTTGTGCCCCACCAAGGTTTCCGTGTGGTTCCCGGAGGTTTTTGTCAGTCTCCTTACCTGCTTCCACTACCTGCAACCTCCGGCAACCACCTGCAACCTCCGGGAACCGCACGGAAAACTTGGGTGGGGCGCAAAGTCTCCAGAGGTTTCCGTTCAGGTTTCCTAAGTGGGACAGGGGCATTACGGTGTTTATTTATCCTCCAGTCTTTCCCTCTCTGCCTCACAAGAAATGCCGTGAGCTGTGGACGCATGTGATATCCCGCCTCAGCCTGGTGATACAGTGTTCACCAAGCAACCTGTTATTTACAGGGTAACAACCCCCAGAGGGTTGTATGTTGCATCCCGGCCTTGTCGACAATTGCTGGGAACATGGGGTTTAGCCACAATCACACCCTGCATGCCAACAGGAAAAGTCCCCACATCTCAAATTTGCTCATACCTGGCGGCAATGGATACTAACAGCTGAGAATAGTTGAGGACGTTCAGCTTTGAATATTGAGAAATACTTATGTTTAAAA
>JAWMAR010002832.1:45000-105468 GCA_036785375.1 Leucoraja ocellata
AGTTGCAGATAGTCAAATACATCTTTGGACATACCATTGCCACATTGATTTGACCAACTTGTCATATGATACCGACTTTATGTTCCCATATGGTTAATATAGGCCACCTCCGTAGTGTAGTCTATTTATACCCGTACATGCAAGTGCTTTAAAACCCATAAAATTCACCCGAACATTTTTTAGATAATTAATGCCCAGTATAAGTGATAACCCCACCACTGTCTTTCTGATATTACTTCAGTGGGTAACTTCATGAGATGCTCAATGACAACCTATATGTTGTTTTTGATACTAAGATCTGAATCATGTAGACAGAAAATGGTACCATTTCCCCCCAATTACTCTGTTACTTGTTGAGTAGTTGGTAGTTTGTTGACCATTAATTTGTTGCTTGTTTGTGCCAATTCAACTATGTTGGCTCTTGGCAACATTATAGTTACGTGGACTGAATTAATATGAAATCCAAGATAGTCCAAGAAAGCGCTCTATATGCTGGTAGGAACCAGACCCACCTACCTCCATGGTTATTGGCGGTTTTGTGTTTTCTGTTTTCTGAGTGCTTTTGTTCTGAGGACGTGCTGGCGACGTTGGGGGGAGGCGCATTTTCCAGGGGGTCCACGGCGGGCCCTGATCTAAAAGATCTTTGGGGATAGTGCGGCCCCAAGCTTTCACCAGTCCCATATTCTAGACGTCGACTAGTGGATGCCGTGGGGTGCTGCTGCTTGGGTATCGGAAGTCGTGGTTTGCTCGTCCCGGGGCCTGCCCTCATGATGCCGAAGGTTTTTGATGCCTCTTCCATCTCCTTCAGCTTTTTGTTCAGATCTCTCCCAAACAGCAGTGAGTCTGCCTCCGCAGCTGGGGCTTTACACAAGCCTGCAAATTTTGAGATTGAGGGCAGGTGTTATATTTCCCTTCGGAGATTGTTTAGTTCGAATTGTGTGCTACACCTTAATACCAGCACTTCCTGCTGGTATGTGTTCATCTTCGTTGTCGCCACGAAACAAGCATAGGCTGTGATAGCTGACGTCAGGAGCCTTCGGATCCACTGTAGCTTGAGTTTTTATGCCCGCATAAGGGCCCCCACATTTGCAGATTTTGCTGTTTGAGGTTTTTTCCCCTTAAGGGCCTCACAGTTCTCTGGTGCTGTATATTCTTGCAGCACCTCGGCGAGCACCTTCTTCAGTAGAGGTTTGAGCTGGCTGCCATTTTTTGGCTCCAGCGGTGCTCCAGCCCGTGGGGTTGCTACGAAGCGGCCCACCACACCCAACAGCTGTTCCTGATCCTGCACCCCGATTTTGTCCGCCTGCCCCATTTCCAGACCAGTCCTGCCCTGGTCACCAATGCTAGCCTCCTGCTCCAACCCGTGGTATGAGGGTAGCAAAGGGCAGTGCCTGACACGACACTATGGAGGAGGTGCCTGTCCTGTCTCGCCGGGAGCGCTGCTGTTCCCGGTGGACCTTCTCCTCCAGGAGCTGCTAAATGCAGCTCAGGCGGCTGTCTCTCTTCTGCTTTGGTAGAGACATGTCCCCCTCCGACGAATCGGAGACGACCGGCCGTTTGGCTTCCTGGCCGCTTTCCCAGTCCGCTGTGCAGGCTCTAGCGAGACTGGCTTGGCTCGGTCTCAGGGATAGCGAAAAACGCTCTGCGAGCGACGCTGCCGCCGGTTGCTGCCCCGCTGGTAGAGTTGGAGCGGGCAGTTTTTCTTTGCGAGTTTTTTGCGTTGTGTTCCTGAAACCTGCAATAAAACACAACTGCAAACTCACCTTTATAATGACCAAGAGCCGCTCCTGCAGCTCAGGCGGCTGTCTCTCCCCCTCCTGGGTGGAGAGACGTCCCAGTCTGATGTCGGCTCCACCGCCCGGATTTACACACATCCAGCCCTTTGCTCAGCCACTAGCGGGCTGGCTCGGTCGCGGTGTCGGGTTTGCGGACCGCCCGCTAAGCGGTCCTACTGCCTGTTGCTGCCCAATGACGTTTCCTCCGTCGAGCGGGCAGGTGCAGCATTTTCCCCCCCAGCCCGCTGTTGGAGCTGACGGGCTTGGTGCAGTGTCGGGAGCGGGCCGTTGATTAGCGGTCCTCACTCTCTCTCTCTCTCTGCACTCGGGCTGCTGCTCACCCTCAGGCTGCAGCGCACTCACACCAGCACTGCACAGTGGGTCCCCTTACCAGCTCCACAAAAGTCGGAAGCCTCCGCACGCCCGCCTGCCTGCCTCACCTGGGCAGTACTCGAGGGCGAGCGAGGACTGAGGGGAACCTCCAACGCAGTGCAAGCGCCGTCTTCCTGCGCTCTCTTGATGTCGCCCCTGTGGAGAGTTACCGGCACCGGCACAGCTCCCATCCATGGTCCGCCGTGAGTGCGGTCCTGGCGGCGTCTTTCCTCCCCTCCCGCGAACGGAAAACTCCTCCCGGAGTCCAAGGGGCCGCTTTCATGCCCTGCGGGGAACAAGCAGACGCAAAGGGGCTGTAAAAATAAAGGTAAGTACTTACCTAAAGCTTAGTTTTTCTCGTTTCTGCGGGAGCCCTGTCTCCCGCCTGCCGCTGTTGCCTGCTGAAATGTAATGCCGCAATGCGTCCTGGGGCAGGCTTCTTCACGTAGTCACTCACGTGACTCCGAAGTAAAATTCCACAGATTCACCACTCTCTGCGTAAAAAATGATTTTCTCATCTCAGTCCTAAAAGACTTCCCTCTTATCCTTAAACTGTGTGTGCCTCCTTGTTCTGGACTTCCCCAACATCGGGTACAATCTTCCTGCATCTAGCCTGTCCAACCCCCTAAGAATTTTGTAAGTTTCTATAAGATCTCACATCAATCTTCTAAAATCTAGCGAGTACAAGCCGAGTCTATCCAGTCCTTCTTCATATGCAAGTCCTGCCATCCCAGGAATCATTCTGGTGAACCTTCTCTATACTCCCTCTATGGCAAGAATGTCTTTCCTCAAATTAGGTTAAAATAGATCAGCCATGTTTGAATAACAGAATAGACTTGATGGGCTGAATGGCCTAATTCTGCTCCTCTCTCTTGTGTGGACATTTTACAGAGATGGATTAACCTACAAACCCACAAGACTTTGGGACATGAGAGGAAACGGGAGCACCTGGAAGAAACGCACACAGTCACCAGAAGAACCTGCAAACTCCACACAGACAGTGCCCGAGGTCAGGATCGAACCCGGTCTCTGGCGATGTGAGGCAGTGGCTCTACCCGCTGCGCCACCTCACACGTTAGATAGTGTCACACATCATTCTTTTCCCACAGCTAAGTATCTCTTTCCCTTACAGCAGCTTTCCCCATTGAATGGTGTTGAAAGTGTTTTAAAACTATAACTCAACGCATAATACAACATCTCCCTCCATTTTGTCCACTTCTTTCCAGCATTGTTTGAGTTGCCAACCAATCAAACACTTCTTCATTTTAAGACACAAGTTACTGCAGGTGCTGGTTTCCCAAAATAAGACATCATGTGCTGAGCAGATCACGTTGGGTCCCTTCATTTTGTAGTATCTCTGGAGAACATGGATGGGTGACATTTTGGGTCAGGACTTCTTCAGACCATAACTTTGTCAATCCATGTCCTCCTGAGTTACTACAGCAGAAGGGACCCAATCCAAAACGTCACCTATCCATGTCCTCCAGAGATGCTGCTGACTCATTGAGTTAGTCCAACACTTTGTGACTTCATCATTTTAGGTTTGAAAATTGGTGAAAGCGACCAAATCTAGTTAATTTTGAAAGGAAGGTCTTCATCCGTACATGGAATAACCCAAATGCCGCTCCTTTTTGTATCAATGCAAATTGTCCTAAACTGAACTGACCTATGAAACCACCCAGTTGCACAGCAACAATGGCAACAGTTGAAGACCTTGACCCTGCCAGCATCTTGCCCAAGGACAAGCAGCATGGTATAGTCCCTGCCAGCAATGCCCAGAATTAATTTTAGAAATGACACAAAAATGAATTTTCTAAAATACACTGCATTTTCCTCTAGAGTATCTTTCTAGTGACCGATCCAAAATGAATGTTCTTTCAAGTTCAGTCTACTAGCGATACAACACTCCCTCATATACATGTCTGAACTAACTTTGAATGAGTTATTGCAATGACAGTCTAATGTGACAATATATAGTCTTACATTTGGGATTAAAGACTTCATAAGGTCATGTGATAGGACCATTTGGCCCATCAAGTCTACTCTGCCATTCAATCATGGCTGATTTATATCTCCTTCCCATTCTCCTGCCTTCTCCGCATTACCCCCAACATCCCTCTTGCCAGTGGTAGAATATAGGTGTTGTTCAGATCCAACTACTTTAGGAGCAGTGAAAATCCATATTCTTGCCATGGAAAAACAATCCTACATTTCTACAGGAAGGATCTGCAGGTGCTGGTTTACACCAAAGATGGTAGTAAACACTGCCCAGTCCATCGTCGGCTCTGATCTTCCTTCCATCGAAGGGATTTATCGCAGTCGCTGCCTCAAAAAGGCTGGCAGTATCATGAAAGACCCACACCATCCTGGCCACACACTCATCTCCCTGCTACCTTCAGGTAGAAGGTACAGGAGCCTGAAGACTGCAACAACCAGGTTCAGGAATAGCTACTTCCCCACAGCCATCAGGCTATTAAACCTGGCTCGGATAAAACTCTGATTATTAATAACCACTTTCTGTTATTTGCACTTTATCAGTTTATTTATTCATGTGTGTATATATTTAGATCAGGGTATATGGGCACATTTATCAGTTTTGTAGTAAATGCCTACTATTTTCTGTGTGCTTAAGCAAAGCAAGAATTTCATTGTCCTATACAGGGACACATGACAATAAACTCACTTGAACTTGAACTTGAACTTGAAGATAAGACACAAAATGTTGGAGTAACTCAGCGGGTCAGGCAGCATCTCTGGAGAAAAGGAATCGGTGACATTTTGGGTCGAGATCCTTCTTCGGACTGAGAGCCAGGGGAGAGGGAACCGTGTGATATGGAAAGGTAATGAATGAAAGGTAGATAATACATGATTACAATCGATCCATTTACAGTGTAGAGATACAAAAAAATAGAATAACATTTAGTGCAAGATAAAGCTAGCAACTCCAACCAAGGATAATCTGAGGGTCACCAAAGAGGTAGATAGTAGTTCAGCACTGCCCTCTGGTTATGGCAGGATGATTCAGTTGCCCGATAACAGCTGGGAAGAAACTGTCCCCGAATCTGGAGGTGTGCGTTTTCCCACTTCTATACCATTTGCCTGATGGAAGAGGGGAGAAGAGGGAGTGGCCAGTGTGTGACTCATCCTTGATTATGCTGCTGGCCTTGCGCGAGGCATAAATAGAGTCGATGGAAGGGAGGTTGGTTTGTGTGATGGTCTGGGCTGCGTCCACAATTTGCTACAATTTCTTGCACTCTTGGATGGAGCTGTTCCCAAACCAAGCTGTGATGCATCCTGATAAAATGCTTTCTATGGTGCATCTGTTGAAGTTGGTGTGTTGTATGGAACATGGAAGCTCATTCCACACCGCTACCACTCTCTGAGTAAAGAAGTTCCCCTCATGTTACCCCTAAACTTCTGTCCCTTAATTCTCAAGTCATGTCCCCTTGTTTGAATCTTCCCTACTCTCAATGGGAAAAGCTTATACACGTCAACTCTGTCTATCCCTCTCATCATTTTAAAGACCTCTATCAAGTCCCCCCTTAACCTTCGGCGCTCCAGAGAATAAAGACCTAACTTATTTCCGTATCTCCCAATGGACGTGCCTCTTACGCTGATCCGGCAAACCTCCAACACATCCGAGGATTCCGAGAGTACCGGCACAGCCTGTACTGAGTTTGTACTTTCTTCCCGTGACCTGCATGGGTTTCCTCCCACATTCCAAAGATGTACAGGTTGGCTGTGGTAAAACCATTTGAAAATGATCCCTGGTGTGTGCGGGGAGCTCTGGTCGGTGTGGACTAGGTAGACCAAAAAGACTGTCTCTGCACTGTCTCTAAATTAAAGTAAACTCAATGTCAAGTGACTACCACCACGCCACTGATGACCAGTTGAACTATTTAAACTCAGATCTCTGTAATCCCAACCATAGATTCCTTGCCTCACCGCCTTTAACATCATTTACCTCATTGATCAAGCTGGAATAAAGGGGAGGTCATTTAAGACTGAGGTGAGAAAAAAACGTTTTCACCCAGAGAATTGTGAATTTATGGAATTCCCTGCCACAGAGGGCAGTGGAGGCCAAGTCACTGGATGGATTTAAGAGAGAGTTAGATAGAGCTCTGGGGGCTAGTGGTGTCAAGGGATATGGGGAGAAGGCAGGCACGGGTTATTGATTGGGGATGATCAGCCATGATCACAATGAATGGCGGTGCTGGCTCGAAGGCCCGAATGGCCTCCTCCTGCACCTATTGTCTATGTTTCTATGTTTCTAGGATATGTATCTTTCATTTGCAAATGGATAGACTTGCTTTCAAAGAGAACCAACAATATTTGTGCTACCTTTTGTACTCGTGTCTGGTTTGATTGTATTCATGTATATTATCTGATTTCATTTGCATTTAACTGGACCTTAGAACATGTGACAATCATAAACCTAAACCCTGTGGAATCCAAACTACCATATGGGAACTACATTTCAAATGCACCATACATAGGTAAATAAATCCAGGAAAGGTCACCGAATGTCATGTCTTATAAATTCATCACCTGCACTTTCAGAAAAACAAAACAAAAATATGTTTTGTTTTATCTAATGTGAATATGAAGGGTTTAGGATGGGCCAAATGGAACTGTCCCAATATGCCAACGTGGTCAGCACATTAGTGCAGTTGTCTCATGGTGTTAAAGACCAGAGTTCAATCTTGACCTCAGATACTGTCTGTGTGGAGTTTTCATGTTCTCCCATTACCACTTAGGTTTCCTCCGGGCACTCTGCTCTCTTCCCATATCCCAAAGAGTTGCTGCTTTGATGGTTTATTGCCTTTGTAAAATTGCCCATAATCAGGGCCAGATTTAGATGAAGAGAGGCCCTAAGCTATTTCACTTGTGAGCCCCCATCCCATGGTCCAGAGGTAAGTAGGAGGAGGTGTCCGAGAGTTGGCGCGTGGCCTCAGCATTGTAGAGATCGACGCGCCAGACTACCATAGCACCTCCCTTGTCGGTGGGTTTGATCACCCGGCCTGGGTTGTTGCGGAGTGAGTTGATACCTGTACGTTCAGGGGGGGAGAGATTGGAGTGAGATAGGGGAGTAGAGAAGTTGAGGTGGTTGATGCCTCACCGGCAGTTTTGGATACAAAGGTCTAAAGACGGAAGATGGCCATGAGGGGGGGTGGGGGGGTCCACGAGAAGGAGGTTCGTTGGAGACGGGAAAAGGGATCATCAATAGGGGGCGAGAACTCTTTCCCATGGAAGAACGCTGTGAGGCGGAGGCGACGGTAGAAGAACTCCAAGTCATGATGGGCGTGGAACTCATTGAGGCGGGGACGGAGGGGGACAAAGTTAATGCCTCTGCTGAGGACCGACCGTTCGGTGTCAGAGAGGGGGAGGACAGGGGGGATGGTGAACACACGGCGGGGATGGGAGTTGGGGCCGGAGGACGGCAGGTGAGTAAACTGAGACCGAGGCGATATCTGATGGGGGGGGGGTTGAGCAGAGGGGTAGGGAGCTATGAGGACTGTAGTATGGGTGGGGAAAAGCAGGGGTCACATAGTTTGAGGGGGATGGGAGGACCCATGGACCAGCCACTGAGGTAACCAGTGTTGGGGAGACTGGCACTAGGACGCAGTGCAGTCAAACCCAGGGGAGTGGGAGTTAGCAGCGTGAAGGCTTCAGGCCCAATCTCCAGGTAAGGCGATGGCTGCGGGATGCTGGAGGGCAGTGGAGTGGCGAGGGTCGGCGGACCCGATGGTAGGAGTCTGCGGGCAGTAGAGTCGGGGTCGGCGGGTGATGCGTGGGAGGTCCAGGAGGGTGGATGGTCGGTGGGGCGGCGCGGATCGGCCAGCCAGGTGAGGCGACGAAGTGAGTAGGGCGCGGTGCGGCAGCCATGTTCGGAGAGCACCGGTCCTATGGCAATGTTCGGTAGGTCTGATCCTGCAGTGATGTTGGATGGGCCCGGTGCCAGGTGGGTCGGCCAGGTGAGGCGGCCAGGTGGATAGGCCCCAGAGCAGATTGGAGGTGGATAGGCCCCAGTGCGGATTGGAGGTGTGTAGGCCCCAGTGCGGATTGGAGGTGGATAGGCCCCAGTGCGGATTGGAGGTGTGTAGGCCCCAGTGCGGATTGGAGGTGGATAGGCCCCAGTGCGGATTGGAGGTGTGTAGGCCCCAGTGCGGATTGGAGGTGTGTAGGCCCCAGTGTGGATTGGAGGTGGATAGGCCCCCAGTGTGGATTGGAGGTGGATAAGCCCCAGTGCGGATTGGAGGTGGATAGGCCCCAGAGCAGATTGGAGGTGGATAGGCCCCAGAGCAGATTGGAGGTGGATAGGCCCCCGTGTGGATTGGAGGTGGATAGGCCCCAGTGTGGATTGGAGGTGGATAGGCCCCAGTGTGGATTGGAGGTGGATAGGCCCCAGTGCCGATTGGAGGTGGATAGGCCCCAGTGCGGATTGGAGGTGTGTAGGCCCCAGTGCGGATTGGAGGTGGATAGGTCCCAGTGCGGATTGGAGGTGGATAGGCCCCAGTGCGCATTGGAGGTGGATTGGCCCCGGTGCGGTTTTGGAGGTGTGTAGGCCCCAGTGCGGATTGGAGGTGGATAGGCCCCAGTGTGGACTGGAGGTGGATCGGGCCCCAGACTGGATGTGAGGTGGATAGGCCCCAGTGCGGCGACCAGGTGGATAGGCCCTAGAGTGGATGTGAGGTGGATAGGCCCCAGTGCGGATTTGAGGTGGATAGGCCCCAGTGCAGATGTGAGGTGGATAGGCCCCCAGACTGGATGCGAGGTGGATAGGCCCCAGTGCGGATGTGAGGTGGATAGGCCCCAGTGTGGATGTGAGGTGGATAGGCCCCAGTGCGGATGTGAGGTGGATAGGCCCCAGTGCGGATGTGAGGTGGATAGGCCCCAGTGCGGATGTGAGGTGGATAGGCCCCCAGACTGGATGCGGGTTGGATAGGCCCCAGTGCTGATGCGAGGTGGGTCGGTCAGGTGCGGTGACCAGGTGTGTAGGCCCCAGTGCGGATGTGAGGTGGATGCGAGGTATAAACCAAAGATCCTATAGCGGAGCAAGATAGGCTACTCCTGCTAAATGCAATGGACTGACGTGTAGTACGCTATGGAGGGGATCATGGGCATTTTTCCATGCCCATTTTAGCAACCTGAGCCCACCTGACCTGACCCGACTCGCACTGTAATCAATGTTGCGGGGCAACAGTTTGTGTGGGTCAGATTCATAGATCTGTCAGTTCAAACTTCTTGTCAAGAATAAAATTTGATTCTGGTAATTGTCTTTTTTAATGTTTTTTAAATCATTTCTTTTTAAATGGCTCACAAGCAGTGTTTGAGTTGATTTTGTAGTAACCGGAACCGACCCGACTCGCAGGGTGATTGACAGGGGGGGACTTTTTGTGCGTGATTATAGGGTTAGATTCATAATTCTGTCAGTTCATAATTCTGTTGATTCTTGTTCAAGAATAAATTGTTTATAAACACACATACATGAAAATTATATAAATGTATATAACACACACAATTATATTTCTTCTAATCCAATAATGAACTTTATTTCAGACTAGACAAGGGACATTAAATAAGAAATATTGTAAATAAGAAACATTGTAAACCTCCCTGCAACTTCACACACACTAGGCCTTATCCCCCCCCGGCACTATCTCTCCTGCCCCCTTACTACAATGTCCCCCCTCCTATGCCCCCCTCCATCGCCGCCCCGGCCCCGGCCCCGCACTTCTCTCCTCGCTGCCCCGGACCCCACACTCCTTCTCCCCGCTGCCCCGGACCCCACACTCCCTCTCCTCGCTGCCCCGGACCCCACACTCCCTCTCCTCGTTGCCCCGGGCCCCGCACTCCCTCTCCCCGCTGCCCCGGACCCCACAATCCCTCTCCCCACTGCCCCGGTCCCCGCACTCTCTCTCCCCACTGCCCCGGGCCCCACACTCCCTCTCCCCGCTGTCCTGCACTCTCTCTGCCCGCTGCCCCGCACTCTCTCTCCTCGCTGCCCCGGGCCCCACACTCCTTCTCCTCGCTGCCCCGGGCCACGGGCCCCGCACTCTCTCTCCTCACTGCCCCGGGCCCCGCACTCTCTCTCCTCGCTGCCCCGGGCCCCACACTCTCTCTCCCCGCAGCTCCGGGCCCCACACTCTCTCTCCCCACTGCCCCGGGCCCTGCACTCCTTCTCCCCGCTGCGGAACCAATCTTTGGCCGGAAGCAAGAAGGCGGGAGCTAGAAAGCGGAGCAAGATGGCGGATCAAGATGGCGGAGTCAGGTTGATAAAATGTGTCCTATAATCACCCATGAATCCGCCCATGAGCGTACCTCACGTTTGCGTGAGAGTAACCCATCTTGCTCCACTATAGGATCTTTGGTATAAACCTCACCTGCAATTTAATACCGCCCACCAAAGCCCCCGGAATCGCAAGCACAGATCCACCGATGGTAGGTTAGGGTTAGGGTTAGGCCATCACGGTGAGACACACCGACCTCACGCCGGTGTTCTTCTCTGACCACTGCCTCCTTCAGGCTTCCTGTCACCTACAGGAGGACCGGAAGGCAGGCAGAGGGACGTGGAAGTTAAACGTGAAGCTGTTGCCCCCAGAGAACGTTGAGGAGCTAAAGAGGGACTACGCATGTTGGAGAACGGTGAGGCCCCTCTTTGACTCCCCGACACTCTGGTGGGAAGCAACCAAGGAGAACATTAAGAGGTTCTTCATACCAAAGGGGTTCAGAAAGCAAGACAGAGTCAGAGGGAATTGTGCCAACTCCAGAGAGATTTGCAACAACTGCTCCTTCTGCAGTCGAGGGGGGTGGATGTGAGGGAGGAACTTAGAGAGGTGAAGGACCAGCAAGCTCGGCTCTTTACCTCTGAATCCTCCAAGATCATCTTCTGATCTAGGGTCCGCCATGTGGAGCAGGATGAGACGTGCTCACGTATCTTCTTCCATAAGGTTCACAGGGGGAGCTCTGTGATCAACAGCCTTAGGGAGGAGGACGGCTCGGTAGCATCCTCGCAGACAGACAGACATGCTGAGGGTTTGCAAATCCTTTTACACGGATTTGTATGACAGAAAGGGCACAGACACCCCCGCCTTCCAGAACTTCCTGTCCTCTATCACGGAGGTGTTGGAGGACAGCAAGCGGGAGAGTCTGGACCAACCACTGAACCTAGAGGAGCTGACTGGCTCCATCCGCTCCTTTGACTCGAGTAAAACTCCCGGAAGCGATGGCTTACCGGCCGAGTTGTACTCGGCTCTGTGGGACTGGGTGGGCCCGGACCTGCTGGTAGTGTACAACGACATGCTTCTAGCAGGCAGCATGTCAGACTCCATGAGGAAGGGCAGCATTACCCTAATCTACAAGCAGAAGGGGCAGAGGAAGGATATAAAGAATTGGAGACCCATAACATTGTTGAATGTAGATTACAAGATCCTGTCTAAGGTCATCGCCAACCGGGTCAAGTCTGCTCTGGGACGGGTAATCCACCCGAACCAAACCTGTGCTGTACCTGGCAGGAAAATCTCAGACACCCTAACGCTGCTGAGAGATACCATCGCCTACATGCAGGACAGACGGGTGGATGCCTGCCTAGTCAGCTTGGACCAGGAGAAGGCCTTCGACAGGATATCGCACACGTACATGAGGGACGTGCTCTCCAAAATGGGTTTTGGGGAGGGAATCCGAAATTGGATCAAACTGCTCTACACCAATATCACTAGTGCAGTCCAAATCAATGGGTGGGAATCAGACAGTTTCCCTGTAAGGTCTGGAGTCAGGCAGGGTTGCCCTCTCTCTCCTGTCTTGTTTATCTGCTGTATTGAACCTTTAGCCGAGTCCATCAGGAAGGATGCAAGCATAAGAGGAGTGACATTGCCAGGCAGTGGAGGCATTCAAGTAAAGACCTCCCTGTACATGGACGATGTCGCCGTCTTCTGCTCAGATCCAAGGTCGGTCCGCAGATTGATCAGCATCTGCGACCAGTTTGAGTCGGCCACGGGAGCCAGGGTGAACCGCAGGAAGAGCGAGGCCATGCTCTTTGGCAACTGGCCCGACCGATCTTCCATCCCCTTCACCATCAAGCCTGACTTCTTGAAGGTGCTGGGGATCTGGTTCGGGGGGGCTGAGGCGAGTAACAAGAATTGGCTGGAGCGGATAGCCAAGGTGGGGAGGAAGCTGGAGCTGTGGAGGCAATGCTCCCTCTCCATAACCGGGAAAAATCTGGTCATCAGGTGTGAGGTGCTCTCGGGGTTGCTGTACTTGGCACAAGTGTGGCCTGTCCCTCCCTCCTACGCCACGGGCATCACCCGGGCCGTCTTCCAGTTCATCTGGGGGTTGAGGATGGATCGGGTGCGACGGGTCACAATGTACAAGTCGGCAGACAAAAGCGTGCCCAACGTCGCCCTCACCCTGATGGCCACCTTTGTGTGTGGCTGCATCAGGCGGAGTGTAGAGCCAAGGCACATGGGCACTAAGTGTCACTACCTGCTGAGGTTCTACCTGTCCCCGGTGTTGCGAAGGATGGGCCTGGCGCAGATGCCACGCAATGTGCCAGTCAGCTGGACATTGCCGCCCCATCTGTCGTCTGTGGAAAGCTTCTTCCGGACCAACACCTTTGTCCACAAGCCCACAGGGCAGTGGTCAGCACGGAATGTCCTGCAGGCACTGCAGGGAAAGGACTCGATGGATCCGGTGGCGTGGTTCCCAGAGCAGACTGCCCAGCTTGTCTGGCAAAATGCCTCATCGCCAGAACTGACCAACAAGCACCAAGACCTGGCTTGGCTGGCGGTGAGGGGAGCCATCTCAGTTAGATCCTTCCTGCACCGTCGGAACCTCACTACCAGCTCACGCTGCCCCCGGGACGGTTGCGGTGGAGAGGAGACGGTTGCCCACCTCTTTGCAGAGTGTGGGTTTGCAAAAAGAGTCTGGAGAGGTATGCAAGGGTCCCTGGAACGATTTATCCCGAACAGCTCCGTCACAGAGGACTCTGTGATTTACAGACTGTTTCCAGGGACACATTCAGAGACTGACATCGAGTGCTGCTGGAGGGTCATCAACTCAGTGAAAGATGCTCTTTGGTCTGCCCGAGCGTTGCTCACCACCCAGCAGAGCGAGATGTCCGTCAGGGAATGATGCCGACTGGCCCACTGCAGACTGCAGGAGTACGTGCTAAGGGACTTGCTGAAGCTTGGTGCAGCCAATGCCAAGGCTCGGTGGGAGAGGGCCACAGTCTAGGGTCCTTCCGCTACTGGACATGGGGGGCACGGCATGGTGGAGACGCCCCTCAAATTAAATTAAGGGAAGGAATCCCACGTTAGGGGGCCAAATGAGTGGCACGGGTGGGGGACATTATTTGTGGAAGTGAAAATGTCAGATGGAATTTTCGCACTGTAAACACTGTATATATTTATTACTTGGACAGGGGCCACAGAGTGGCACAGGTGGGGGACTGTTGGTGAAATTTGACAAATGTAAAAATATTGTACTGGAAAAACTTTGTATAGTCTCCGAAAATGTCGGATGAATTTTGTTTGTTTGAATGGTTCAGGAATTGTATATATTTATCAATTGAATAAAGTCTATTTTGAAATAAAAAGGGTCTTGTAACAACGCAACTTTCGCACAGTGCGGATTGGAGGTGGATAGGCCTCCAGTGTGGATTGGAGGTGGATAGGCCGCCAGTGTGGATTGGTGGATAGACCCCAGTGTGGATTGGTGGATAGACCCCATTGTGGATTGGTGGATAGACCCCAGTGTGGATTGGAGGTGGATAAGCCCCCAGTGCGGATTGGAGGTGGAAAGGCCCCAGAGCAGATTGGAGGTGCATAGGCCCCAGAGCAGATTGGTGGTGGATAGGCCCCAGTGTGGATTGGAGGTGGATAGGCCCCAGTGTGGATTGGAGGTGGATAGGCCCCAGTGTGGATTGGAGGTGTGTAGGCTCCAGTGCGGATTGGAGGTGGATAGGCCCCAGTGTGGACTGGAGGTGGATAGGCCCCCAGACTGGATGTGCGGTGGATAGGCCCCAGTGCGGCGACCAGGTGGATAGGCCCCTGAGTGGATGTGAGGTGGATAGGCCCCAGTGCGGATGTGAGGTGGATAGGCCCCTTAGACTGGATGCGAGGTGGATAGGCCCCAGTGCGGATGTGAGGTGGATAGGCCCCAGTGCGGATGCGAGGTGGATAGGCCCCAGTGCGGATGTGAGGTGGATAGGCCCCAGTGCGGATGCGTGGTGGATAGGCCCCAGTGCTGATGCGAGGTGGATAGGCCCCAGTGCTGATGTGAGGTGGATAGGCCCCAGTGCGGATGTGAGGTGGATAGGCCCCCAGACTGGATGCGGGGTGGATAGGCCCCAGTGCTGATGCGAGGTGGGTCGGTCAGGTGCGGTGACCAGGTGTGTAGGCCCCAGTGCGGATGCAAGGTGGATGCGAGGTATAAACCAAAGATCCTATAGCGGAGCAAGATAGGCTACTCCTGCTAAATGCAATGGACTGACGTGTAGTACGCTATGGAGGGGATAATGGGCATTTTTCCATGCCCATTTTAGCAACCTGAGCCTACCTGACCCGACCCGACTCGCACTGTAATCAATGTTGCGGGGCAACAGTTTGTGTGGGTCAGATTCATAGATCTGTCAGTTCAAACTTCTTGTCAAGAATAAAATTTGATTCTGGTAATTGTCTTTTTTAATGTTTTTTAAATCATTTCTTTTTAAATGGCTCACAAGCAGTGTTTGAGTTGATTTTGTATTAACCGGAACCGACCCGACTCGCAGGGTGATTGACAGGGAGGGACTTTTTGTGCGTGATTATAGGGTTAGATTCATAATTCTGTTAGTTCATAATTCTGTTGATTCTTGTTCAAGAATAAAATGTTTCTAAACACACATACATGAAAATTATATAAATGTATATAACACACACAATTATATTTCTTCTAATCCAATAATGAACTTTATTTCAGACTAGACAAGGGACATTAAATAAGAAACATTGTAAATAAGAAACATTGTAAACCTCCCTGCAACTTCACACACACTAGGCCTTATCCCCCCCGGCACTATCTCTCCTGCCCCCTTACTACAATGTCCCCCCTCCTACGCCCCTCTCCATCGCCGCCCCGGGCCCCGCACTTCTCTCCTCGCTGCCCCGGACCCCACACTCCTTCTCCCCGCTGCCCCGGACCCCACACTCCCTCTCCTCACTGCCCCGCACCCCACACTCCCTCTCCCCGCTGCCCCGTTCCCCGCACTCCCTCTCCCCGCTGCCCCGCACCCCACACTCCTTCTCCCCGCTGCCCCGGGCCCCGCACTCTCTCTCCCCGCTGCCCCGGACCCCGCACTCCCTCTCCCCGCTGCCCTGGACCCCGCACTCCCTCTCTCCGCTGCCCCACACTCTCTCTCCCCGCTGCCCCGGACCCCACACTCTCTCTCCCGCTGCCCCGGACCCCGCACTCCCTCTCCCCGCTGCCCCGGACCCCACACTCTCTCTCCCACTGCCCCGGACCCCACACTCCCTCTCCCCGCTGCCCCGGACCCCGCACACCCTCTCCCCGCTGCCCCGGGCCCCGCACTCTCTCCCCGTTGCCCCTGGCCCCACACTCCTTCTCCCCGCTGCCCCGGGCCCCACACTCTCTCTCCCCGCTGCCCCGGGCCCCACACTCTCTCTCCCCGCTGCTCCGGGCCCCACATTCTCTCTCCCCGCTGCCCCGGGCCCCACACTCCCTCTCCCCGCTGCCCCGGGCCCCACACTCTCTCTCCCCGCTGCCCCGGGCCCCGCACTTTGTCTCCCCGTTGCGGATCCAATCTTTGGCCGGAAGCAAGAAGGCGGGAGCAAGAAAGCGGGGCAAGATGGCGGACCAAGATGGCGGAGTCAGGTTGATAAAATGTGTCCTATAATCACCCATGAATCTGCCCATGAGCGTACCTCACGTTTGCGTGAGAGTAACCCATCTTGCTCCGCTATAGGATCTTTGGTATAAACCTCACCTGCAATTTAATACCGCCCACCAAAGCCTCCGGAATCGCAAGCACTGATCCACCGATGGTAGGTTAGGGTTAGGGTTAGGCCGTCACGGTGAGACACACCGACCTCACGCCGGTGTTCTTCTCTGACCACTGCCTCCTTCAGGCTTCCTGTCACCTACAGGAGGACCGGAAGGCAGGCAGAGGGACGTGGAAGTTAAACGTGAAGCTGTTGACCCCAGAGAACGTTGAGGAGCTAAAGAGGTACTACGCATGTTGGAGAACGGTGAGGCCCCTCTTTGACTCTCCGACACTCTGGTGGGAAGCAACCAAGGAGAACATTAAGAGGTTCTTCATAGCCAAAGGGGTTCAGAAAGCAAGACAGAGTCAGAGGGAATTGTGCCAACTCCAGACAGATTTGCAACAACTGCTCCTTCTGCAGTCGAGGGGGTGGATGTGAGGGAGGAACTTAGAGAGGTGAAGGACCGGCAAGGTCGGCTCTTTACCTCTGAATCCTCCAAGATCATCTTCCGATCCAGGGTCCGCCATGTGGAGCAGGATGAGACGTGCTCACGTTTCTTCTTCCATAAGGTTCACAGGGGGAGCTCTGTGATCAACAGCCTTAGGGAGGAGGACGGCTCTGTAGCATCCTCGCAGACAGACAGACATGCTGAGGGTCTGCAAATCCTTTTACACGGAATTGTATGACAGAAAGGCCACAGACAGCACCGCCTTCCAGAACTTCCTGTCCTCTATCACGGAGGTCTTGGAGGACAGCAAGCGGGAGAGTCTGGACCAACCACTGACCCTAGAGGAGCTGACTGGCTCCATCCGCTCCTTTGACTCGAGTAAAACTCCCGGAAGCGATGGCTTACCGGCCGAGTTGTACTCGGCTCTGTGGGACTGGGTGGGTCCGGACCTGCTGGAAGTGTACAACGACATGCTTCTAGCAGGCAGCATGTCAGACTCCATGAGGAAAGGCAGCATTACCCTAATCCACAAGCAGAAGGGGCAGAGGAAGGATATAAAGAATTGGAGACCCATAACATTGTTGAATGTAGATCCTGTCTAAGGCCATCGCCAACCGGGTCAAGTCTGCTCTGGGATGGGTAATCCACCTGAACCAAACCTGTGCTGTACCTGGCAGGAAAATCTCAGGCAGCCTAACGCTGCTGAGAGATACCATCGCCTACATGCAGGACAGACGGGTGGATGCCTGCCTAGTCAGCTTGGACCAGGAGAGGGCCTTCGACAGGATATCGCACACGTACATGAGGGATGTGCTCTCCAAAATGGGTTTTGGGGAGGGAATCCGAAATTGGATCAAACTGCTCTACACCAATATCAGTAGTGCAGTCCAAATCAATGGGTGGGAATCAGACAGTTTCCCTGTAAGGTCTGGAGTCAGGCAGGGTTGCCCTCTCTCTCCTGTCTTGTTTATCTGCTGTATTGAACCTTTTGCCGAGTCCATCGGGAAGGATGCGAGCATAAGAGGAGTAACATTGCCAGGCAGTGGGGGCATTCAAGTAAAGACCTCCCTGTACAAGGACAATGTCGCCGTCTTCTGCTCGGATCCAAGGTCGGTCCGCAGATTGATCAGCATCTGCGACCAGTTTGAGTTGGTCACGGGAGCCATAACCGGAAAAAATTTGGTCATCAGGTGTGAGGTGCTCTCGGGGTTGCTGTACTTGGCACAAGTGTGGCCTGTCCCTCCCTCCTACGCCACGGGCATCACCCGGGCCATCTTCCAGTTCATCTGGGGGTCGAGGATGGACCGGGTGCGACGGGTCACAATGTACAAGTCGGCAGACAACGGGGGTAAAAGCGTGCCCAACGTCGCCCTCATCCTGCTGGCTACCTTTGTGTGTGGCTGCATCAGGCGGAGTGTAGAGCCAAGGCACGTGGGCACTAAGTGTCACTACCTGCTGAGGTTCTACCTGTCCCCGATGTTGCGAAGGATGGGCCTGGCGCAGATGCCACGCAATGTGCCAGTCAGCTGGACATTGCCGCCCCATCTGTCGTCTGTGGAAATCTTCTTCCGGACCAGCACCTTTGACCACAGGTCCACCGGGCAGTGGTCAGCACGGAATGTCCTGCAGGCACTGCAGGGAAAGGACTCAATGGATCCGGTGGCGTGGATCCCAGAGCAGACTGCCCAGCTTGTCTGGCAAAATGCCTCATCGCCAGAACTCACCAACAAACACCAAGACCTGGCTTGGCTGGCGGTGAGGTGAGCCCTCCCAGTTAGATCCTTCCTGCACCGTCGGAACCTCACTACCAGCTCACGCTGCCCCCGGGACGGTTGCGGTGGAGAGGAGACGGTTGCAGTGGAGAGGAGACGGTTGCCCACCTCTTTGCAGAGTGTGGGTTTGCAAAAAGAGTCTGGAGAGGTATGCAAGGGTCCCTGGAACAATTTATCCCGAACAGCTCCGTCACAGAGGACTCTGTGATTTACAGACTGTTTCCAGGGACACCTTCAGAGACTGACATCGAGTGCTGCTGGAGGGTCATCGACTCGGTGAAAGATGCTCTTTGGTCTGCCCGAGCGTTGCTCACCACCCAGCAGAGCTAGATGTCCGTCAGGGAATGTTGCCGACTGGCCCACTGCAGACTGCAGGAGTACGTGCTAAGGGACTCGCTGAAGCTTGGTGCAGCCAATGCCAAGGCTCAGTGGGAGAGGGCCACAGTCTAGGGTCCTTCCGCTACTGGACATGGGGGGCACGGTATGGTGGAGATGCCCCTCAAATTAAATTAAGGGAAGTTATCCCAAGTTAGGGGGCCAAATGAGTGGCACGGGTGGGGGACATTATTTGTGGAAGTGAAAATGTCAGATGGAATTTTCGCACTGTGTTAACATTGTATATATTTATTACTTGGACAGGGGCCACAGAGTGGCACGGGTGGGGGACTGTTGGTGAAATTTGATAAATGTAAAAATATTGTACTGGAAAAACTTGTATAGTCTCCGAAAATGTCGGATGAATTTTGTTTGTTTGAATGGTTCAGGTATTGTATATATTTATCAATTGAATAAAGTCTATTTTGAAATAAAAAAGGTTTTGTAACAATGCCACTTTCGCACAGTTCGGATTGGAGGTCGATAGGCCTCCAGTGTGGATTGGAGGTGGATAGGCCGCCAGTGTGGATTGGTGGATAGGCCGCCAGTGTGGATTGGTGGATAGGCCGCCAGTGTGGATTGGTGGATAGGCCCCCAGTGTGGATTGATGGATAGGCCGCCAGTGTGGATTGGAGGTGGATAGGCCCCCAGTGTGGATTGGTGGATAGGCCACCAGTGTGGATTGGTGGATAGGCCGCCAGTGTGGATTGGTGGATAGGCCTCCAGTGTGGATTGGAGGTGAGCAGGCCCCCAGTGTGGATTGGTGGTGGATAAGCCCCCAGTGCGGATTGGAGGTGGAATGTTCCCCAGTGCGGATTGGAGGTGGATAGGCCCCCAGTGCGGACTGGATGTGTGTAGGCCCCGGGGCGGATTGTAGGTGTGTAGGCACCCAGTGCGGATTGGAGGTGAAAAGTCCACCAGTGCGGATTGGAGGTGTATAGGCCCACTGTGTGGATTGGAGTTGGATAGGCTCCCAGTGTGGATTGGAGGTGGGTAGGCCCCCAGTGTGGATTGGACGTGGGTAGGCCCCAGTGTGGATTGCAGGCGGATGGGCCCCCAGTGTGGAGTGCAGGCGGATAGGCCCCCAGTGTGGAATGGTGGTGGATAAGCCCCCAGTGCGGATTGGAGGTATGTAGGCCCCAGTGTGGATTAGAGGTGGATAGGCCCCAGTGTGATTTGGAGGTGGATAAGCCCGCTGTGTGGATTGGAGGTGGATAGGCCCACTGTGTGGATTGGAGGTGGATAGGCCCACTGTGTGGATTGGAGTTGGATAGGCTCCCAGTGTGGATTGGAGGTGGGTAGGCCCCCAGTGTGGATTGGACGTGGGTAGGCCCCAGTGTGGATTGCAGGCGGATCGGCCCCCAGTGTGGAGTGCAGGCGGATAGGCCCCCAGTGTGGAATGGTGGATATGCCCCCAGTGCGGATTGGAGGTATGTAGGCCCCAGTGTGGATTAGAGGTGAATAGGCCCCAGTGTGATTTGGAGGTGGATAAGCCCCCTGTGTGGATTGGAGGTGGATAGGCCCACTGTGTGGATTGGAGTTGGATAGGCTCCCAGTGTGGATTGGAGGTGGGTAGGCCCCCAGTGTGGATTGGACGTGGGTAGGCCCCAGTGTGGATTGCAGGCGGATGGGCCCCCAGTGTGGAGTGCAGGCGGATAGGCCCCCAGTGTGGAATGGTGGATAGGCCCCCAGTGCGGATTGGAGGTATGTAGGCCCCAGTGTGGATTAGAGGTGGATAGGCCCCAGTGTGATTTGGAGGTGGATAAGCCCCCTGTGTGGATTGGAGGTGTGTAGGCCCCCATTGCGGATTGGAGGTGTGTAGGCCCCAGTGTGGATTGGTGGATAGGCCCCCTGTGTGGATTGGAGGTGTGTAGGCCCCAGTGCGGTTTGGAGGTTGATAGGCCACAGTGCGGATTGGAGGTGGATAGGCCCCAGTGTGGATTGGAGGTGGGTAGGCCCCCAGTGCGGATGCGATGTGGTTAGGCACCCAGTGCAGATTGGAGGTGTGTAGGCCCCCAGTGCGGATTGGAGGTTGATTGGCCCCAGCGTAGATTGGAGGTGTGTAGGCCCCCAGTGCGGATTGGTGGATAGGCCACAGTTTGGATTGGTGGATAGGCCCCAGTGTGGATTAGAGGTGGAATAGGCGCCAGTGTGGATTGGAGGTGGATAGGCCCCAGTGTGGATCGGTGGATAGGCCCCCAGTGCGGATGCGATGTGGTTAGGCACCCAGTGTGGATTGGAGGTGGATAGGCCCCCTGTGTGGATTGGAGGTGGATAGGCCCCAGTACGGATTGGAGGTGCGTAGGCCCCAGTGTGGATTGGAGGTGGATAGGCCCACTGTGTGGATTGGAGGTGTGTAGGCCTCCAGTGAGGATTGGAGATTGGTAGTCCACAGTGCGGATTGGAGGTGTGTAGGCCCCAGTGCGGATTGGAGTTGGATAAGCCCCAGCGCGGATTGGAGGTGGATAGGCCCCAGTGTGGATTGGAGGTGGGTAGGCCCCCAGTACGGATTGTATATGGATAGGCCCCAGTTGGGATTGGAGGTTGATAGGCCCCCAGTGCGGATTGAAGGTGGATAGGCCCCCTGTGTGGATTGGAGGTGTGTAGGATACCATTGTGGATTGCAAGTGGAAAGGCTCCAGTGCGGATTGGAGGTGTGTAGGCCCCAGTGCGGATTGGAGGTGTGTAGGCCCCAGTGCGGATTGGAGGTGTGTATGTTCCAGTGCGGATTGGTGGATAGGCCCCGGTGTGGATTGGAGGTGTGTAGGCCCCAGTGCGGATTGGTGGATAGGCCCCTGTACGGATTGCAGGTGGATAGGCCCCAGTGCGGATTGGAGGTGCGCCGGACCCCAGTGTGGATTGGAGGTGGATAGTCCCCAGTGTGGATTGGAGGTGTATGGGCCCCCAGTGTGGATTGGAGGTTTGTAGGCCCCACGGTGGATTGGTGGATAGGCCCAAGATTCGATTGGTGGATAGGCCCCAGTGTGGATTAGAGGTGGATAGGCCCTAGTGTGAATTGGAGGTGGATAGGCCCCCAGCGTGGATTGGAGGTGGATAGGCCCCCTGTGTGGATTGGAGGTGGATAGGCCCCCTGTGAGGATTGGAGAATGGTAGACCACAGTGCGGATTGGAGGTGTGTAGGCCCCAGTGCGGATTGGAGTTGGATAAGCCCCAGCGCGGATTGGAGGTGGATAGGCCCCAGTGTGGATTGGAGGTGGGTAGGCCCCCAGTGTGGATTTGTGGATAGGCCCCAGTGCGGATTGGTGGATAGGCCCCCTGTGTGGATTGGAGGTGTGTAGGCCCCCAGTGTGAATTGGAGTGGGATAGGCCTCCAGTGTGGATTGGAGGTGAATGGGCCTCCAGTGTGGATTGGTGGCTAGGCCCCAGAGTGAGTTAGAGGTGGATGGGCCCCAGTGTGGATTAGAGATGGATAGGCCCCCAGTACGGATTGGAGGTGGATAAGCCCCCTGTGCGGATTGGTGGATAGGCCTCCTGTGTGGATTGGTGGATAGTCCCCCTGTATGGATTGGAGGTGTGTAGGCCCCAGTGCGGATTGGAGGTGTGTAGGCCCCCAGTGTGGATTGGAGGTGCGTAGGCCCCAGTGTGGATTGGAGGTGGATAGGCCCACTGTGTGGATTGGAGGTGTGTAGGCCTCCAGTGAGGATTGGAGATTGGTAGTCCACAGTGCGGATTGGAGGTGTGTAGGCCCCAGTGCGGATTGGAGTTGGATAAGCCCCAGCGCGGATTGGAGGTGGATAGGCCCCAGTGTGGATTGGAGGTGGGTAGGCCCCCAGTACGGATTGTATATGGATAGGCCCCAGTTGGGATTGGAGGTTGATAGGCCCCCAGTGCGGATTGAAGGTGGATAGGCCCCCTGTGTGGATTGGAGGTGTGTAGGATACCATTGTGGATTGCAAGTGGAAAGGCTCCAGTGCGGATTGGAGGTGTGTAGGCCCCAGTGCGGATTGGAGGTGTGTAGGCCCCAGTGCGGATTGGAGGTGTGTATGTTCCAGTGCGGATTGGTGGATAGGCCCCGGTGTGGATTGGAGGTGTGTAGGCCCCAGTGCGGATTGGTGGATAGGCCCCTGTACGGATTGCAGGTGGATAGGCCCCAGTGCGGATTGGAGGTGCGCCGGACCCCAGTGTGGATTGGAGGTGGATAGTCCCCAGTGTGGATTGGAGGTGTATGGGCCCCCAGTGTGGATTGGAGGTTTGTAGGCCCCACGGTGGATTGGTGGATAGGCCCAAGATTCGATTGGTGGATAGGCCCAGTGTGGATTAGAGGTGGATAGGCCCTAGTGTGAATTGGAGGTGGATAGGCCCCCAGCGTGGATTGGAGGTGGATAGGCCCCCTGTGTGGATTGGAGGTGGATAGGCCCCCTGTGAGGATTGGAGAATGGTAGACCACAGTGCGGATTGGAGGTGTGTAGGCCCCAGTGCGGATTGGAGTTGGATAAGCCCCAGCGCGGATTGGAGGTGGATAGGCCCCAGTGTGGATTGGAGGTGGGTAGGCCCCCAGTGTGGATTTGTGGATAGGCCCCAGTGCGGATTGGTGGATAGGCCCCCTGTGTGGATTGGAGGTGTGTAGGCCCCCAGTGTGAATTGGAGTGGGATAGGCCTCCAGTGTGGATTGGAGGTGAATGGGCCTCCAGTGTGGATTGGTGGCTAGGCCCCAGAGTGAGTTAGAGGTGGATGGGCCCCAGTGTGGATTAGAGATGGATAGGCCCCCAGTACGGATTGGAGGTGGATAAGCCCCCTGTGCGGATTGGTGGATAGGCCTCCTGTGTGGATTGGTGGATAGTCCCCCTGTATGGATTGGAGGTGTGTAGGCCCCAGTGCGGATTGGAGGTGTGTAGGCCCCCAGTGTGGATTGGAGGTGAAAAGTCCCCCAGTGCGGATTGGTGGATAGGCCTACTGTGTGGATTGGAGGTGGATAGGCCCACTGTGTGGATTGGAGGTGGATAGTCTCCAGTGTGGATTGGAGATGGGTAGGACCCAGTGTGGATTGCAGGTGGATAGGCCCCAGTGTGGATTGGTGGATAGGCCCCCAGTGCGGAATGGAGGTATGTAGGCCCCAGTGTGGCTTGGTGGATATGCCCATTGTGGATTAGAGGTGGATAGGCCCCAGTGTGGATTGGAGGTGGATAGGCCCCCTGTGTGGATTGGAGGTGTGTAGGCCCCCAGTGCGGATTGGAGGCGGATAGGCCCCCAGTGCAGCTTGGATGTGGATAGGCCCCAGTGCAGATTAGAGGAGTGTAGGCCCCCAGTACGGATTAGAGGTTGATAGGCCCCGGTGTAGATTGGAGGTGTGTAGGCGCCCAGTGCGGATTGGTGGATAGGCCCCAGTGTGGATTGGAGGTGGATAGGCCCCAGTGCGGATTGGAGGTGTGTAGGCCCCAGTGCGGATTGGAGGTGGATAGGCCCCAGTGTGGCTTGGAGGTGGATAGGCCCCCAGTGCATATTGGAGGTGGATAGGCCCACTGTGTGGATTGGAGGTGGATAGGCCCGTGTGGATTAGTGGATAGGCCCCAGTGTGGAATGGAGGTGGATAGGCCCGTGTGGATTGGTGGTGGATAGGCCCTCAGTGCGGGTGCGAGGTGGATAGTCCCCAGTATGGATTGGAGGTGGAAAGGCCCCCATTGCATATTGGAGGTGGATAGGCCCACTGTGTGGATTGGAGGTGTTTAGGCCCACTGTGCTGATTGGTAGTGGATAGGTCCCCAGTTTGGATTAGAGGTGGGTAGGCCCAGTGTGGATTGGAGGTTGATTGGCCCCCAGTGTGGATTGGAGGTTGATAGGCCCCCAGTGCGGATTGAAGGTGGATAGGCCCCTGTGCGGATTGGAGGTGTGTAGGATACCATTGCGGATTGGAAGTGGAAAGGCTCCAGTGCGGATTGGAGGTGTGTAGGCCCCAGTGCGGATTGCAGGTGTGTATGGCCCAGTGCGGAGTGGTGGATAGGCCCCAGTGTGATTTGGAGGTGGATAGGCCCCAGTACGGATTGGAGGTGCGTAGGCCCCAGTGTGGATTGGAGGTGGATAGGCCCCCTGTGTGGATTGGAGGTGTGTAGGCCCCCAGTGCGGATTGCAGGTGGATAGGCCCCAGTGTGGATTGGAGGTGTGTAGGCCCCCAGTGAGGATTGGAGATTGGTAGACCACAGTGCGGATGGAGGTGTGTAGGCCCCAGTGCGGATTGGAGTTGGATAAGCCCCAGCGCGGATTGGAGGTGGATAGGCCCCAGTGTGGATTGGAGGTGGTTAGGCCCGCAGTACGGATTGGAGGTGTGTAGGCCCCCAGTGCGGATTGCAGGTGGATAGGCCCCAGTGTGGATTGGAGGTGTGTAGGCCCCCAGTGAGGATTGGAGGTGGTTAGGCCCCCAGTACGGATTGGATATGGATAGGCCCCAGTGTGGATTGGAGGTGTGTAGGCCCCCAGTGTGGATTGGTGGATAGGTCCCAGTGCGGATTGGTGGATAGGCCCCCTGTGTGGATTGGAGGTGTGGAGGCCCCCATGTGGATTGGAGTGGGATAGGCCTCCAGTGTGGATTAGAGGTGAATGGGCCTCCAGTGTGAATTGGTGGTGAGGCCCCAGAGTGAGTTAGAGGTGGATGGGCCCCAGTGTGGATTAGAGATGGATAGGCCCCAGTACGGATTGGAGGTTGATAGGCCCCCAGTACGGATTGGAGGTGGATAAGCCCCCTGTGCGGATTGGTGGATAGGCCTCCTGTGTAGATTGGTGGACGGTCCCTCTGTGTGGATTGGAGGTGTGTAGGCCCCAGTGCGGATTGGAGGTGTGTAGGCCCCAGTGTGGATTGGAGGTGAAAAGTCCCCCAGTGTGGATTGGAGGTGGATAGTCTCCCAGTGTGGATTGGAGGTGGGTAGGACCCAGTGTGGATTGCAGGTGGATAGGCCCCCAGTGTGGATTGGAGGTATGTAGCCCCAGTGTGGCTTGGTGGATATGCCCCATTGTGGATTAGAGGTGGATAGGCCCCAGTGTGGATTAGAGGTGGATAGGCCCCTTGTGTGGATTGGAGGTGTGTAGGCCCCCAGTGCGGATTGGAGGTGGATAGGCCTCAGTGTGGATTGGTGGATAGGCCCCCTGTGTGGATTGTAGAACTGTAGGCCCCCAGTGCGGTTTGGAGGTTGATAGGGCACAGTGCGGATTGGAGGTATGAAGGTCCGCAGTGCGGATTGGTGGATAGGCCCCCTGTGTGGATTGTAGATGTATAGGCCCCCAGTGCGGTTTGGAGGTGTGTAGGCCCCCAGTGCGGATTGGAGGTGCATAGGCCCCGGTGCGGTTGGAGGTGGATAGGCCCCAGTGTGAATTGGAGGTGTGTAGGCCCCCAGTGTGGATTGGTGGATAGGCCCCAGTGTGGATTGGAGGTGGATAGGCCCCCAGTACGAATTAGAGGTTGATAGGCCCCAGTGTGGAGTGGAGGTGGATAGGCCCCAGTGCGGATTGGAGGTGTGTAGGCCCCAGTGCGGATTGGTGGATAGGCCCCAGTGCGGATTGGAGGTGGATAGGCCCCAGTGTGGCTTTGAGGTGGGTAGACCCCAGTGTGGATTAGTGCGGGTGCTAGGTGGATAGTCCCCAGTGTGGATTGGAGGTGGAAAGGCCCCCAGTGCATATTGGAGGTGGATAGGCCCACTGTGTGGATTGGAGGTGTTTAGGCCCACTGTGCTGATTGGTAGTGGATAGGTCCCCAGTTTGGATTAGAGGTGGGTAGGCCCCAGTGTGGATTGGAGGTTGATTGGCCCCCAGTGTGGATTGGAGGTTGATAGGCCCCCAGTGCGGATTGAAGGTGGATAGGCCCCCTGTGCGGATTGGAGGTGTGTAGGATACCATTGCGGATTGGAAGTGGAAAGGCTCCAGTGCGGATTGGAGGTGTGTAGGCCCCAGTGCGGATTGCAGGTGTGTATGGCCCAGTGCGGAGTGGTGGATAGGCCCCAGTGTGATTTGGAGGTGGATAGGCCCCAGTACGGATTGGAGGTGCGTAGGCCCCAGTGTGGATTGGAGGTGGATAGGCCCCCTGTGTGGATTGGAGGTGTGTAGGCCCCCAGTGCGGATTGCAGGTGGATAGGCCCCAGTGTGGATTGGAGGTGTGTAGGCCCCCAGTGAGGATTGGAGATTGGTAGACCACAGTGCGGATTGGAGGTGTGTAGGCCCCAGTGCGGATTGGAGTTGGATAAGCCCCAGCGCGGATTGGAGGTGGATAGGCCCCAGTGTGGATTGGAGGTGGGTAGGCCCCCAGTACGGATTGGATATGGATAGGCCCCAGTGTGGATTGGAGGTGTGTAGGCCCCCAGTGTGGATTGGTGGATAGGTCCCAGTGCGGATTGGTGGATAGGCCCCCTGTGTGGATTGGAGGTGTGGAGGCCCCCATGTGGATTGGAGTGGGATAGGCCTCCAGTGTGGATTAGAGGTGAATGGGCCTCCAGTGTGGATTGGTGGTTAGGCCCCAGAGTGAGTTAGAGGTGGATGGGCCCCAGTGTGGATTAGAGATGGATAGGCCCCCAGTACGGATTGGAGGTTGATAGGCCCCCAGTACGGATTGGAGGTGGATAAGCCCCCTGTGCGGATTGGTGGATAGGCCTCCTGTGTAGATTGGTGGATGGTCCCTCTGTGTGGATTGGAGGTGTGTAGGCCCCAGTGCGGATTGGAGGTGTGTAGGCCCCCAGTGTGGATTGGAGGTGAAAAGTCCCCCAGTGTGGATTGGAGGTGGATAGTCTCCCAGTGTGGATTGGAGGTGGGTAGGACCCAGTGTGGATTGCAGGTGGATAGGCCCCCAGTGTGGATTGGAGGTATGTAGCCCCAGTGTGGCTTGGTGGATATGCCCCATTGTGGATTAGAGGTGGATAGGCCCCAGTGTGGATTAGAGGTGGATAGGCCCCTTGTGTGGATTGGAGGTGTGTAGGCCCCCAGTGCGGATTGGAGGAGGATAGGCCTCAGTGTGGATTGGTGGATAGGCCCCCTGTGTGGATTGTAGATGTGTAGGCCCCCAGTGCGGTTTGGAGGTTGATAGGGCACAGTGCGGATTGGAGGTATGAAGGTCCGCAGTGCGGATTGGTGGATAGGCCCCCTGTGTGGATTGTAGATGTATAGGCCCCCAGTGCGGTTTGGAGGTGTGTAGGCCCCCAGTGCGGATTGGAGGTGGATAGGCCCCGGTGCGGTTGGAGGTGGATAGGCCCCAGTGTGAATTGGAGGTGTGTAGGCCCCCAGTGTGGATTGGTGGATAGGCCCCAGTGTGGATTGGAGGTGGATAGGCCCCCAGTACGAATTAGAGGTTGATAGGCCCCAGTGTGGAGTGGAGGTGGATAGGCCCCAGTGCGGATTGGAGGTGTGTAGGCCCCAGTGCGGATTGGTGGATAGGCCCCAGTGCGGATTGGAGGTGGATAGGCCCCAGTGTGGCTTGGAGGTGGGTAGACCCCAGTGTGGATTAGTGCGGGTGCTAGGTGGATAGTCCCCAGTGTGGATTGGAGGTGGAAAGGCCCCCAGTGCATATTGGAGGTGGATAGGCCCACTGTGTGGATTGGGGGTGGATAGGCCCACTGTGCTGATTGGAGGTGGATAGGTCCCCAGTTTGGATTGGAGGTGGGTAGGCCCCAGTGTGGATTGGAGGTTGATTGGCCCCCAGTGTGGATTGGAGGTTGATAGGCCCCCAGTGCGGATTGAAGGTGGATAGGCCCCCTGTGTGGATTGGAGTTGTGTAGGATACCATTGCGGATTGGAAGTGGAAAGGCTCCAGTGCGGATTGGAGGTGTGTAGGCCCCAGTGGGGATTGGAGGTGTGTAGGCCCCAGTGCGGATTGGAGGTGTGTATGGCCCAGTGCGGATTGGTGGATAGGCCCCAGTGTGGATTGGAGGTGTGTAGGCCCCAAGTGTGGATTGGTGGATAGGCCCCAGTACGGATTGTTGGTGGATAGGCCATAGTGCGGATTCGAGGTGTGTAGGCCCCCAGTGCGGATTGGTGGGTACGGTCCAGTGCGGATTGGAGGTGGATAGGCCTCAGTGCAGATTAGTGGTGGATAGGCCCTCAGTGCGGATGCGAGGTGGGTAATCCTCAGTATGGATTGGAGGTTAGGCCCCCAGTGCGGATTGGAGGTGGAAAGGCCCCCAGTGCGGATTGGAGGTGGAAAGGCCCCCAGTGCATATTGGAGGGGGCTCGGCCTACTTTGTGGATTGGAGGTGGATTGGCCCACTGTGCTGATTGGAGTTGGATAGGCCCCCAGTGTGGATTGGAGGTGTGGAGGCCCCCAGTGTGGATTGGAGGTGGATAGGCCCCCTGTGCGTATTGGAGGTGTGGAGGCCCCAGTGCGGATTAGAGTTGTGTAGGCCCCCTGTGTGGATTGGAGGTGTGGAGGCCCCCAGTGTGGATTGGAGGTGTGGAGGCCCCCTGTGTGGATTGGAGGTGTGGAGACCCCCAGTGTGGATTGGAGGTGGATAGGCCCCAGTGCGGATTGGAGGTGTGTAGGCTCCAGTGCGGTTTGGTGGATAGGCCCCAGTGCGGTTTGGAGCTGGATAAGCCCCAGTGCGGATTGGTGGATAGGCCCCCAGTGCGGATTGAATGTGGATAGGGCCCAGTGCGGATTGGAGGTGTGTAGGCCCCCAGTGTGGATTGGAGGTGGATAGTCCCCAGTGTGGATTGGAGGTAGAAAGCCCCCCAGTGTGGATTGGTAGTGGATAGGCCCACTGTGTGGATTGGTGGTGGATAGGCCCCAGTGTGGATTGGAGGTGGAAAGCCCCCCCAGTGTGGATTGGTGGTGGATAGGCCCACTGTGTGGATTGGAGGTGTGTAGGCCCCCAGTGTGGATTGGTGGATAGGCCCCCATGCGGATTGGATGTGGATAAGCCACAGTGCAGATTGGAGGTGTGTAGGCCCCTAGTGTGGATTGGAAGTGGAAAGGATCCCAGTGCATATTGCAGGTGGATAGGCCTACTGTGTGGATTGGAGGTGGGTAGGCCCCAGTGTGGATTAGAGGTGGATAGGCCCCAGTGTGGATTGGTGGATAGGCCCCCAGTGCGGAATGGAGGTTGATAGGCCCCCTGTGTGGATTGGTGGATAGGCCACCAGTGTGTATTGGTGGATAGGCCACCTGTGTTGATAGACCCCCAGTGTGGATAGGAGATGGATAGGCCCCCAGTGTAGATAGGAGATGGATAGGACCCCTGTGCGGATTGGAGGTGTGTAGGCCCCAGTGCGGATTAGAGGTGTGTAGGGCCCAGTGCGGATTGGTGGATAGACCCTAGTGCGGATTGCAGGTGGATAGGCCCCAGTGTGGATTGGACGTGGATAGGCCCTCTGTGCGGATGCGAGGTGGATAGTCCCTCAGTGCGGATGCGAGGTGGATAGGCCCCAGTGCGGATTGGAGGTGTGTAGGACCCAGTGCGGATTGGTGGATAGGCTTCCTGTGTGGATTGGAGGTGTGTAGGTCCCCAGGGCGGATTGGAGGTGGATAGGCCCCAGTGCGGATTGGAGGTGGAGAGGCCCCCAGTGCATATTGGAGGTGGAGAGGCCCCCAGTGCATATTGGAGGTGGATCGGCCCACTGTGTGGATTGGAGGTGGATAGGCCCACTGTGCTGATTCGAGGTGGATAGGCCCCCAGTGTGGATTGCAGGTGGGAAGGCCCCAGTGTGGATTAGAGGTGGATAGTCCCCAGTGTGGATTGGTGGATAGGCCCCCACTGCGGATTGGAGGTGGATAGCCCCCCAGTGTGGATCGGAGGTGGCTAGGCCCCCTGTGCGTATTGGACGTGTGTAGGCCCCAGTGCGGATTGGAGGTGTGTAGGCCCCAGTGCGGATTGGTGGATAGGCTTCCTGTGTGGATTGGAGGTGTGTAGGTCCCCAGGGCGGATTGGAGGTGGATAGGCCCCAGTGCGGATTGGAGGTGGAGAGGCCCCCAGTGTGGATTGGAGGTGGAGAGGCCCCCAGTGTGGATTGGAGGTGGATAGGCCCACTGTGCTGATTCGAGGTGGATAGGCCCCCAGTGTGGATTGCAGGTGGGAAGGCCCCAGTGTGGATTAGAGGTGGATAGTCCCCAGTGTGGATTGGTGGATAGGCCCCCACTGCGGATTGGAGGTGGATAGCCCCCCAGTGTGGATCGGAGGTGGCTAGGCCCCTGTGCGTATTGGAGGTGTGTAGGCCCCAGTGCGGATTGGAGGTGTGTAGGCCCCAGTGCGGATTGGTGGATAGGTCCCAGTGCGGATTGCAGGTGATAGGCCCCAGTGCGGATTGGAGGTGTGGCAGGACCCCAGTGTGGATTGGAGGTGGATAGTCCCCAGTGTGGATTGGAGGTGGAAAGGCCCCCAGTGTGGATTGGTAGTGGATAGGCCCACTGTGTGGATTGGAGGTGTATGGGGCCCCAGTGTGGATTGGAGGTTTGTAGGCCCCAGTGTGAATTGGTGGGTAGGCCCAAGATTCGATTGGTGGATAGGCCCCAGTGTGGATTAGAGGTGGATAGGCCCTAGTGTGAATTGGAGGTGGATAGGCCCCCAGCGTGGATTGGAGGTGGATAGGCCCCTGTGTGATTGGAGGTGAATAGGCCCCCTGTGAGGATTGGAGATTGGTAGACCACAGTGCGGATTGGAGGTGTGTAGGCCCCAGTGCGGATTGGAGTTGGATAAGCCCCAGCGCGGATTGGAGGTGGATAGGCCCCAGTGTGGATTGGAGGTGGGTAGGCCCCCAGTACGGATTGGATATGGATAGGCCCAGTGTGGATTGGAGGTGTGTAGGCCCCCAGTGTGGATTGGCGGATAGGCCCCATTGCGGATTGGTGGATAGGCCCCAGTGTGGATTGGAGGTGTGTAGGCCCCCAGTGTGAATTGGAGTGGGATAGGCCTCCAGTGTGGATTGGAGGTGAATGGGCCTCCAGTGTGGATTGGTGGCTAGGCCCCAGAGTGAGTTAGAGGTGGATGGGCCCCAGTGTGGATTAGAGATGGATAGGCCCCCAGTACGGATTGGAGGTGGATAAGCCCCCTGCGCGGATTGGTAGATAGGCCTCCTGTGTGGATTGGTGGATAGTCCCCCTGTGTGGATTTGGAGGTGTGTAGGCCCCAGTGCGGATTGGAGGTGTGTAGGCCCCCAGTGTGGATTGGAGGTGAAAAGTCCCCCAGTGCGGATTGGAGGTGGATAGGCCTACTGTGTGGATTGGAGGTGGATAGGCCCACTGTGTGGATTGGAGGTGGATGGTCTCCCAGTGTGGATTGGAGGTGGGTAGGACCCAGTGTGGATTGCAGGTGGATAGGCCCCCAGTGTGGATTGGTGGATAGGCCCCCAGTGCGGAATGGAGGTATGTAGGCCCCAGTGTGGCTTGGTGGATATGCCCCATTGTGGATTAGAGGTGGATAGGCCCCAGTGTGGATTGGAGGTGGATAGGTCCCCTGTGTGGATTGGAGGTGTGTAGGCCCCCAGTGCGGATTGGAGGAGGATAGGCCCCCAGTGCAGCTCGGATGTGGATAGGCCCCAGTGCAGATTGGAGGAGTGTAGGCCCCCAGTACGGATTAGAGGTTGATAGGCCCTGGTGTAGATTGGAGGTGTGTAGACCCCCAGTGCGGATTGGTGGATAGGCCCCAGTGTGGATTGGAGGTGGATAGGCCCCAGTGCGGATTGGAGGTGTGTAGGCCCCAGTGCGGATTGGTGGATAGGCCCCAGTGCGGATTGGAGGTGGATAGGCCCCAGTGTGGCTTGGAGGTGGATAGGCCCCCAGTGCATATTGGAGGTGGATAGGCCCACTGTGTGGATTGGAGGTGGATAGGCCCGTGTGGATTAGTGGATAGGCCCCGGTGCGGAATGGAGGTGGATAGGCCCGTGTGGATTGGTGGTGGATACGCCCTCAGTGCGGGTGCGAGGTGGATAGTCCCCTGTATGGATTGGAGGTGGAAAGGCCCCCAGTGCATATTGGAGGTGGATAGGCCCACTGTGTGGATTGGAGGTGGATAGGCCCACTGTGCTGATTGGAAGTGGATAGGTCCCTAGTTTGGATTGGAGGTGGGTAGGCCCCAGTGTGGATTGGAGGTTGATTGGCCCCCAGTGTGGATTGGAGGTTGATAGGCCCCCAGTGCGGATTGAAGGTGGATAGGCCCACTGTGTGGATTGGAGGTGTGTAGGATACCATTGCGGATTGGAAGTGGAAAGGCTCCAGTGCGGATTGGAGGTGTGTAGGCCCCAGTGCGGATTGGAGGTGTGTATGCCCCAGTGCGGATTGGTGGATAGGCCCCAGTGTGGATTGGAGATGTGTAGGCCCCAAGTGTGGATTGGTGGATAGGCCCCAGTACGGATTGTTGGTGGATAGGCCATAGTGCGGATTCGAGGTGTGTAGGCCCCCAGTGCGGATTAGTGGATAGGGCCCAGTGCTGATTGGAGGGGGATAGGCCTCAGTGCGGATTAGTGGTGGATTGGCCCTCAGTACGGATGCGAGGTGGGCAGTCCTCAGTATGGATTGGAGGTGTGTAGGCCCCCAGTGCGGATGTGAGGTGGATAGGCCCCCAGTTCGGATTGGAGGTGGATAGGCCCCAGTGTATAGGCCCCCTGTGTGGATTGGAGGTGTGTAGGCCCCCAGTGCGGATTGGAGGTGGATAGGCCCCAGTGCGGAGTGGAGGTGTGTAGGCCCCAGTGTGGATTTGTGGATAGGCCCCCTGTGTGGATTGGAGGTGTGTAGGCCCCAGTGCGAATTGGAGGTGGATTGGCCATAGTGCGGATTCGAGGTGTGTAGGCCCCCAGTGCGGATTGGTGGATAGACCCCAGTGCGGATTGCAGGTGGGTAGGCCCCAGTGTGGATTGGAGGTGGGTAGGCCCCCAGTGTGGTTCGGAGGTGGCTAAGACCCCAGTGTGGAAAGGTGGATAGGCCCCCACTGCAGATTGGAGCTTTGTAGGCCCCAGTGTGCATTGGTGGATAGGCCCCAGTTTAGATTGGTGGATAGGCCCCAGTGTGGATTAGAGGTGGATAGACCCCAGTGTGGATTGGAGGTGGATAGGCCCCCAGTGCAGTTGCGAGGTTGATAGGCCCCCAAATCGGATTGGAGGGGGATAGTCCCCAGTGTGGATTGGAGGTGTGTAGGCCCCAGTGTGGATTGGTGAATAGGCCCCAGTGCGGACTGGTGGATAGGCCCCAGTGTGGATTGGAGGTGGATAGGCCCTCTGTGCGGCTGCGAGGTGGATAGTCCCTCAGTGCGGATGCGAGGTGGATAGCCCCCCTGTGTGGATTGGAAGTGTGTAGGACCCCAGTGCGGATTGGAAGTGGATAGGCCCCAGTGCGGATTGGTGGAAAGGCCCCCTGTGTGGATTGGAGGTGTGTAGGCCCCCAGTGCGGATTGGAGGTGGATAGGCCATAGTGCGGATTCCAGGTGTGTAGGCCCCCAGTGCGGATTGGTGGTTAGGCCCCAGTGCGGATTGGAGGTGGATAGGCCCCAGTGCGGATTGGAGGTGGAAAGGCCCCCTGTCTGGAATGGAGGTGTAGGCCCCCAGTGTGGATTGGAGGTGAGTAGGCCCCAGTGTGGATTAGAGGTGGATAGGCCCCCTGTGTGGATTGGAGGTGTGTAGGCCCCAGTGCGGATTGGAGGTGTGTGGGCCCCAGTGCGGATTGGTGGATAGGCCCCAGTGCGGATTGTTGGATAGGCCCCAGTGTGGATTGGAGGTGGATAGGCCCCAGTGTGGATTGGAGGTGGATAGGCCCCCGGTACGGATTGGATGTGCATAGGACCCCCCAGTGGGTAGGTCCCCGGTACGGATTGGAGTGTGTAGGCCCCCAGTGTGGATTGGTGGATAGGCCCCAGTGTGGATTGGTGATAGGCCCCCGTTCGGATTGGAGGTGGATAGGCCCTCAGTGCGGATGTGAGTTGGACAGTCCCTCAGTGCGGATGCGAGGTGGATAGGCCCCCAGTGCGGATTGGAGGTATGTAGGTCCCAGTGCGGATTGGAGGTGTGTAGACCCCAGTGTGGATTGGTGGAAAGGCCCCCTGTGTGGATTGGAGGTATGTAGGCCCCCAGTGCGGATTGGAGGTGAATAGGCCCCTAGTGCGGATTGGAGGTGGAAAGGCCCCCAGTGCATATTGGTGGATCGGCCCACTGTGTGGATTGGAGGTGTATAAGCCCACTATGCTGATTGGAGGTTGATAGGCCCCCATTGTAGATTGGAGGTGGGTAGGCCCCAGTGTGGATTAGAGGTGGATAGGCCACAGTGTGGATTGGTGGATAGGCCCCCAGTGCGGATTGGAGGTGTGTAGGTCCCAGTGCGGATTGGAGGTGTGTAGGCCCCCAGTGTGGATTGGCCCATTGTGTGGATTGGAGGTGGATAGTCCCCAGTGTGGATTGGAGGTGGAAAGGCCCCCAGTGTGGATTGGCCCATTGTGTGGATTTGAGGTGGATGGGCCCCCAATGTGGATTGGAGGTGGGTAGGCCCCCAGTGTGGAAAGGTGGATAACGCCCCAGTGCGGATTGGAAGTTTGTAGGCCCCAGTGTGGATTGGAGGTGGATAGGCCCCCTGTGGATTGGAGGTGTGTAGGCCTCAGTGTGGATTGGTGGATATGCCCCCTGTGTGGATTGGAGGTGTGTAGGTCCCCAGTACGGATTGTTGGTGGATAGGCCATAGTGCGGTTTCGAGGTGTGTAGGCCCCCAGTGCGGATTGGTGGATAGGCCCCAGTGCGGATTGGAGGTGCATAGGCCCCAGTGTGGAATGGACGTGGGTAGGTCCCCAGTATGGATTCGATGTGGATAGGACCCAGTGTGGATTGGAGGTGTGTAGGCCCCCAGTGTGGATTGGTGGATAGGCCCCAGTGCGGATTGCAGGTGGATAGGCCCTCAGTGCGGATGCGAGGTGGGTAGGCCCCAGTGCAGATTGGAAATGGATAGGCCCCAGTGCGGATTGGAGATGTGTAGGCCCCAGTGCGGATTGGTGGATATGCCCCCTGTGAGGATTGGAGGTGTGTAGGCATGGAAAACACTAGAAGGGTCACAAGGAGCAGAGGCCAGAAGGGGTTGGCAAGCGCAAAAACCCCCAAAAAACGGTCTCTCTCCCTGACGGAAGGCAGCAACCTCTCCTCGTCGGAGGATGAGGTGACCGGGAAACCCCACAAGAAGAAAACCGGGGAGGAAAGGAGAAGGTCCATTCCGATTGTCCACCAGCACCAGGAGACCGAGAGCAGAGAAGTGGTCGAGGGGTCCCAGCCCCAGGACATCGGGAGCAGAGCAGTGGTCGAGGGGCTCCAGCCACAGGACATCGGGAGCAGAGCCCTGTAATTTCGAACTAGGCCCCCAGTGCGGATTGGAGGTGGATAGGCCCCAGTGCGGATTGGAGGTGTGTAGGCCCCAGTGTAGATTGGTGAATAGGCCCCCTGTGTGGATTGGAGGTGTGTAGGCTCCCAGTGCCGTTTGGAGGTTGATAGGCCACAGTGCAGATTGGAGGTGTGTAGGACCCCAGTGCGGATTGGTGGATAGGCCCCAGTGCGGATTGGAGGTGGATAGGCCCCAGTGTGGATTGGAGGTGGGTAGGCCCCAGTGCGGATTGGAGGTGTGTAGGCCCCACTGCGGATTGGAGGTGGATAGGCCCCAGTGCGGATTGGAGGTGGATAGGCCCCAGTGTGGATTGGAGGTGGATAGGCCCCAGTGTGGATTGGAGGTGTGTAGGACCCCAGTGTGGATTGGTGGATAGGCCCCAGTGCGGATTGGAGGCGGATAAGTCCCAGTGCGGATTAGTGGTGGATAGGCCCTCAGTGCGGATGCAAGGTGGATAGTCCCCAGTGCGGATTGGAGGTGTATAGGCCCACTTTGTGCATTGGCCCACTGTGCTGATTGGAGGTGGATAGGCATCCAGTGCGGATTGGAGGTGTGTAGGCCCCCAGTGTGGATTGGAGGTGGATAGGCCCCCAGTGTGAATTGGTGGATAGGCCCCCAGTGCGGCGTGGAGGTATGTAGGCCCCAGTGTGGATTGGTGGATAGGCCCAGTGTGGATTAGAGGTGAATATGCTCCAGTGTGGATTGGAGGTGGTTAGGCCCCCAGTGCGGATTGGAGGTGGATAGGCCCCCAGTGCGGATTGGAGGTGTGTAGGCCCCAGTGCGGATGCAAGGTGGCTAGGACCCTAGTGTGGATTGGAGGTGTATAGGCCCCAGTGCGGATTGTTGGATTGGCCCCAGTGCGGATTGAAAGTGGATAGGCCCCAGTGTGGATTGGAGGTGGGTAGGCCCCCAGTACGGATTGGATGTGGATAGGCCCCAGTGCGGATGCGAGGTGGCTACGCCCCCAGTGTGGATTGGAGGTGGATAGGCCCCAGTGTGGATTGGAGGTATGTATGCCGCCAGTGCGGATTGGAGGTGTGTAGGCCCCAGTGCGGATTGGAGGTGTGTAGGCCCCAGTGCGGATTGGAGGTGAATAGGCCCCAGTGTGGATTGGAGGTGGATAGGCCCCAGTGTGGATTGGAGGTGGATAGGCCCCAGTGTGGATTGGAGGTGGATAGGCCCCAGTGCGGATTGGTGGATAGGCCCCAGTGTGGATTGGAGGTGTGTAGGCCCCAGTGTAGATTGGTGAATAGGCCCCCTGTGTGGATTGGAGGTGTGTAGGCTCCCAGTGCCGTTTGGAGGTTGATAGGCCACAGTGCAGATTGGAGGTGTGTAGGACCCAGTGCGGATTGGTGGATAGGCCCCAGTGCGGATTGGAGGTGGATAGGCCCCAGTGTGGATTGGAGGTGGGTAGGCCCCAGTGCGGATTGGAGGTGTGTAGGCCCCAGTGCGGATTGGAGGTGGATAGGCCCCAGTGTGGATTGGAGGTGGATAGGCCCCAGTGTGGATTGGAGGTGTGTAGGACCCCAGTGCGGATGCAAGGTGGATAGTCCCCAGTGCGGATTGGAGGTGTATAGGCCCACTTTGTGCATTGGCCCACTGTGCTGATTGGAGGTGGATAGGCACCCAGTGCGGATTGGAGGTGTGTAGGCCCCCAGTGTGGATTGGAGGTGGATAGGCCCCCAGTGTGTATTGGTGGATAGGCCCCCAGTGCGGCGTGGAGGTATGTAGGCCCCAGTGTGGATTGGTGGATAGGCCCAGTGTGGATTAGAGGTGAAGATGCTCCAGTGTGGATTGGAGGTGGTTAGGCCCCCAGTGCGGATTGGAGGTGGATAGGCCCCCAGTGCGGATTGGAGGTGTGTAGGCCCCAGTGCGGATGCAAGGTGGCTAGGACCCTAGTGTGGATTGGAGGTGGGTAGGCCCCAGTGCGGATTGTTGGATTGGCCCCAGTGCGGATTGAAAGTGGATAGGCCCCAGTGTGGATTGGAGGTGGGTAGGCCCCCAGTACGGATTGGATGTGGATAGGCCCCAGTGCGGATGCGAGGTGGCTACGCCCCCAGTGTGGATTGGAGGTGGATAGGCCCCAGTGTGGATTGGAGGTATGTATGCCGCCAGTGCGGATTGGAGGTGTGTAGGCCCCAGTGCGGATTGGAGGTGTGTAGGCCCCAGTGCGGATTGGAGGTGAATAGGCCCCAGTGTGGATTGGAGGTGGATATGCCCCAGTGTGGATTGGAGGTGGATAGGCCCCAGTGCGGATTGGTGGATAGGCCCCAGTGTGGATTGGAGGGGTGGGTAGGCCTTCAGTACAGATTGGATGTTGATAGGCCCCAGTGTGGAATGGAGGTGTGTAGGCCCCCAGTGTGGATTGGTGGATAGCCCCCAGTGTGGATTGGTGGATAGACCCCAGTGCGGATTGGTGGATAGGCCCCAGTGCGGATTGGAGGTGGATAGGCCCCAGTGCGGATTAGTGGTGGATAGGCCCTCATTGCGAATGCGAGGTGGATAGTCCCCAATGTGGATTGGAGGTGTGTAGGCCCCCAGTGCGGATTGGAAGTGGATAGGCCCCAGCGCGGATTGGAGGTGTGTAGGCCCCCAGTGTGTATTGGTGGATAGGCCCCGATGCGGATTGGATGTGGATAGGCCCCAGTGCGAATTTGAGGTGTGTAGGCCCCCAGTGTGGATTGGAGGTGGAAAGGCCCCCAATGTGGATTGGTGGTGGATAGGCCCACTGTGTGGAATGGAGGTGGGTAGGCCCCCAGTGTGGATTGGAGGTGGGTAGGACCCTGTGTGGATTAGAGGTGGATAGGCCCCCTGTGTGGATTGGAATGTGTGTAGGCCCCCAGTGCGGATTGGAGGTGGATAGGCCCCAGTGCGGATTGGAGGTGTGTAGGCCGCAGTGTGGATTGGAGGTGGGTAGGCCCCAGTGCGGATTGGAGGTGCGTAGGACCCAGTGTGGATTGGAGGTGGGTAGGCCCCCTGTGTGGATTGGAGGTGTGTAGGCCCTCAGTGTGGATTGGAGGTGGGTAGTCCCCAGTGCGGATTGGAGGTGCGTAGGACCCAGTGCGGATTGGTTGTGGATAGGCCCCAGTGTGGATTGGAGGTGGATAAGCCCCAGTGCAGATTGGAGGTGGATAGGCCCCAGTGCGGATTGGAGGTGGTCGGCCCCCAGTACGGATTGGTTGTGGATAGGCCCCAGTGTGGATTGGAGGTGTGTAGGCCCCAGTGTGGATTGGTGGATAGGCCCCAGTGCGGATTGGAGGCGGATAAGTCCCAGTGCGGATTAGTGGTGGATAGGCCCTCAGTGCGGATGCAAGGTGGATAGTCCCCAGTGCGGATTGGAGGTGGAAAGGCCCACTTTGTGCATTGGCCCACTGTGCTGATTGGAGGTGGATAGGCACCCAGTGCGGATTGGAGGTGTGTAGCCCCCAGTGCGGATTGGAGGTGGATAGGCCCCAGTGCGGATTAGTGGTGGATAGGCCCTCATTGCGGATGCGAGGTGGATAGTCCCCAATGTGGATTGGAGGTGTGTAGGCCCCCAGTGCGGATTGGAAGTGGATAGGCCCCAGTGCGGATTGGAGGTGTGTATGCCCCCAGTGTGTATTGGTGGATAGGCCCCGATGCGGATTGGATGTGGATAGGCCCCAGTGCGAATTTGAGGTGTGTAGGCCCCAGTGTGGATTGGAGGTGGACAGGCCCCCAGTGTGGATTGGTGGTGGATAGGCCCACTGTGTGGAATGGAGGTGGGTAGGCCCCCAGTGTGGATTGGAGGTGGATAGGCCCCTGTGTGGATTAGAGGTGGATAGGCCCCCTGTGTGGATTGGAATGTGTGTAGGCCCCCAGTGCGGATTGGAGGTGGATAGGCCCCAGTGCGGATTGGAGGTGTGTAGGCCGCAGTGTGGATTGGAGGTGGGTAGGCCCCAGTGTGGATTGGAGGTGGGTAGGCCCCCTGTGTGGATTGGAGGTGTGTAGGCCCTCAGTTGTGATTGGAGGTGGGTAGTCCCCAGTGCGGATAGGAGGTGCGTAGGACCCAGTGTGGATTGGTTGTGGATAGGCCCCAGTGTGGATTGGAGGTGGATAAGCCCCAGTGCGGATTGGAGGTGGTAGGCCCCCAGTACGGATTGGTTGTGGATAGGCCCCAGTGTGGATTGGAGGTGTGTAGGCCCCCAGTGTGGATTGGTGGATAGGACCCAGTGCGGATTGGAGGCGGATAAGTCCCAGTGCGGATTAGTGGTGGATAGGCCCTCAGTGCGGATGCAAGGTGGATAGTCCCCAGTGCGGATTGGAGGTGGATAGGCCCACTTTGTGCATTGGCCCACTGTGCTGATTGGAGGTGGATAGGCACCCAGTGCGGATTGGAGGTGTGTAGGCCCCCAGTGTGGATTGGAGGTGGATAGGCCCCCAGTGTGGATTGGTGGATAGGCCCCCAGTGCGGCGTGGAGGTATGTAGGCCCCAGTGTGGATTGGTGGATAGGCCCAGTGTGGATTAGAGGTGGATATGGTCCAGTGTGGATTGGAGGTGGATAGGCCCCCAGTGCGGATTGGAGGTGGGTAGGCCCCCAGTGCGGATTGGGGGTGTGTAGGCCCCAGTGCAGATTGTTGGATTGGCCCCAGTGCGGATTGGAGGTGGATAGGCCCCAGTGTGGATTGGAGGTGGGTAAACCCCCAGTTCGGATTGGATGTGGATAGGCCCCAGTGTGGATTGGAGGTGTGTAGGCTCACAGTGTGGATAGCCCCAGTGCAGATTGGAGGTGGATAGGCCCCAGTGCAGATTGGAGGTGGATAGGCCTCAGTGCGGATGCGAGGTGGATTGTCCCCAGTGCGGATGCGAGGTGGATAGTCCCCAGTGTGGATTGGAGGTGGATAGGCCCCAGTGCGGATTGGAGGTGGTAGGCCCCCAGTACGGATTGGTTGTGGATAGGCCCCAGTGTGGATTGGAGGTGTGTAGGCCCCCAGTGTGGATTGGTGGATAGGCCCCAGTGCGGATTGGAGGCGGATAAGTCCCAGTGCGGATTAGTGGTGGATAGGCCCTCAGTGCGGATGCAAGGTGGATAGTCCCCAGTGCGGATTGGAGGTGGATAGGCCCACTTTGTGCATTGGCCCACTGTGTTGATTGGAGGTGGATAGGCACCCAGTGCGGATTGGAGGTGTGTAGGCCCCCAGTGTGGATTGGAGGTGGATAGGCCCCCAGTGTGGATTGGTGGATAGGCCCCCAGTGCGGCGTGGAGGTATGTAGGCCCCAGTGTGGATTGGTGGATAGGCCCAGTGTGGATTAGAGGTGGATATGGTCCAGTGTGGATTGGAGGTGGATAGGCCCCCAGTGCGGATTGGAGGTGGGTAGGCCCCCAGTGCGGATTGGGGGTGTGTAGGCCCCAGTGCAGATTGTTGGATTGGCCCCAGTGCGGATTGGAGGTGGATAGGCCCCAGTGTGGATTGGAGGTGGGTAAACCCCCAGTTCGGATTGGATGTGGATAGGCCCCAGTGTGGATTGGAGGTGTGTAGGCTCACAGTGTGGATAGCCCCAGTGCAGATTGGAGGTGGATAGGCCCCAGTGCAGATTGGAGGTGGATAGGCCTCAGTGCGGATGCGAGGTGGATTGTCCCCAGTGCGGATGCGAGGTGGATAGTCCCCAGTGTGGATTGGAGGTGGATAGGCCCCAGTGCGGATTGGAGGTGGTAGGCCCCCAGTACGGATTGGTTGTGGATAGGCCCCAGTGTGGATTGGAGGTGTGTAAGCCCCCAGTGTGGATTGGTGGATAGGCCCCAGTGCGGATTGGAGGCGGATAAGTCCCAGTGCGGATTAGTGGTGGATAGGCCCTCAGTGCGGATGCAAGGTGGATAGTCCCCAGTGCGGATTGGAGGTGGATAGGCCCACTTTGTGCATTGGCCCACTGTGCTGATTGGAGGTGGATAGGCACCCAGTGCGGATTGGAGGTGTGTAGGCCCCCAGTGTGGATTGGAGGTGGATAGGCCCCCAGTGTGGATTGGTGGATAGGCCCCCAGTGCGGCGTGGAGGTATGTAGGCCCCAGTGTGGATTGGTGGATAGGCCCAGTGTGGATTAGAGGTGGATATGGTCCAGTGTGGATTGGAGGTGGATAGGCCCCCAGTGCGGATTGGAGGTGGATAGGCCCCCAGTGCGGATTGGGGGTGTGTAGGCCCCAGTGCAGATTGTTGGATTGGCCCCAGTGCGGATTGGAGGTGGATAGGCCCCAGTGTGGATTGGAGGTGGGTAAACCCCCAGTTCGGATTGGATGTGGATAGGCCCCAGTGTGGATTGGAGGTGTGTAGGCTCACAGTGTGGATAGCCCCAGTGCAGATTGGAGGTGGATAGGCCCCAGTGCAGATTGGAGGTGGATAGGCCTCAGTGCGGATGCGAGGTGGATTGTCCCCAGTGCGGATGCGAGGTGGATAGTCCCCAGTGTGGATTGGAGGTATGTAGGCCCCCAGTGTGGATTGGAGGTGTGTAGGCCCCCAGTGTGGATTGGAGGTGTGTAGGCCCCCAGTGTGGATTGGAGGTGGATAGGCCCCCAGTGCGGAATGGAGGTGGAAAGGCCCCAGTGCATATTGGAGGTGGATAAGCCCCCAGTGCGAAATGGAGGTTGATAGGCCCCCAGTGCGGATTGAAGGTGGATAGGCCCCCTGTGTGGATTGGTGGATACGCCCCCTGTGTGGATTGGTGGATAGGGCCCCTGTGCGCATTGGAGGTGTGTAGGCCCCTGTGCGGATTGATGGATAGGCCCCAGTGCGGATTGAATGTGGATAGGCCCCAGTGTGGATTGGAGGTGTGTAGGCCCCTGGTGTGGATTGGAGGTGGATAGGCCCCAGTGTGGATTGGAGGTGTGTAGGCCCCCAGTGTGGATTGGTGGATAGGCCCCAGTGCGGATTGGAGGCGGATAAGTCCCAGTGCGGATTAGTGGTGGATAGGCCCTCAGTGCGGATGCAAGGTGGATAGGCCTACTTTGTGCATTGGCCCACTGTGCTGATTGGAGGTGGATAGGCACCCAGTGCGGATTGGAGGTGTGTAGGCCCCCAGTGTGGATTGGAGGTGGATAGGCCCCCAGTGTGGATTGGTGGATAGGCCCCCAGTGCGGCGTGGAGGTATGTAGGCCCCCAGTGTGGATTCGTGGATAGGCGCAGTGTGGATTAGAGGTGGATATGTTCCAGTGTGGATTGTTGGATTGGCCCCAGTGCGGATTGGAGGTGGATAGGCCCCAGTGTGGATTGGAGGTGGGTAGGCCCCCAGTACGGATTGGATGTGGATAGGCCCCAGTGTGGATTGGAGGTGTGTAGGCTCACAGTGTGGATAGCCCCAGTGCAGATTGGAGGTGGATAGGCCCCAGTGCGGATTAGTGGTGGATAGGCCCTCAGTGCGGATGCGAGGTGGATAGTCCCCAGTGTGGAATGGAGGTATGTAGTCCCCCAATGTGGATTGGAGGTGTGTAGGCTCCCAGTGTGGATTGGAGGTGTGTAGGCCCCCAGTGTGGATTGGAGGTGGATAGGCCCCCAGTGCGGAATGGAGGTGGAAAGGCCCCCAGTGCATATTGTAGGTGGGTAAGCCCACTGCGTGGATTGGAGGTGCATAGGTCCACTCTGCTGATTGGAGGTGGATAGGCCCCCAGTGCGGAATGGAGGTTGATAGGCCCCCAGTGTGGATTGAAGGTGGATAGGCCCCCTGTGTGGATTGGTGGATACGCCCCCTGTGTGGATTGGTGGATAGGGCCCCTGTGCGGATTGGAGGTGGATCGGCCCCAGTGCGGATTGGCGGATAGGCCCTCATTGTTGATTGGAGGTGGAAAGGCCCCTAGTGTGGATTGGAGGTGGAATGGCCCTCAGTGTAGATTGGTGTTGGATAGGCCCACTGTGTGGATTGGAGGTGGATAGGCTCCCACTGTGGATTGGAGGTTGGTAGACCCCAGTGTGGATTGGAGGTGAATAGGCCCCCAGTGTGGATTGATAGATAGGCCCCAATTTAGATTGGTGGATAGGCCCCAGTGTGGATTAGATGTGGATAGGTCCCCAGTGTGGATTGGAGGTGGATAGGCCCCAGTGCGGATTGGAGGTGCGTAGGCCCCAGTGTGGATTGGTGGATAGGCCACCTGTGTGGATTGGTGTGTAGGCCCCTAGTGCGGATTGGAGGTTGGTAGGCCACAGTGCGGATTGGAGGTGTGTAGGCCCCGGTGCGGATTGGAGGTGGATAGGACCCAGTGTGGATTGGAGGTGGGTAAACCCCCAGTTCGGATTGGATGTGGTTAGGCCCCAGTGTGGATTGGAGGTGTGTGGGCTCACAGTGTGGATAGTTCCAGTGCAGATTGGAGGTGGATAGGCCCCAGTGCGGATTAGTGGTGGATAGGCCCTCAGTGCGGATGCGAGGCGGATAGTCCCTAGTGTGGATTGGAGGTGTGTAGGCCCCCAATGTGGATTGGAGGTGGAACGGCCCCCAGTGTGGATTGGAGGTGGAAAGGCCCCCAGTGCATATTGGAGGTGGATAGGCCCCAGTGCAGATTGGAGTTTGATAGGCCCCCAGTGCGGATTGAAGGTGGATAGGCCCCCTGTGTGGATTGGTGGATACGCCCCCTGTGTGGATTGGTGGATAGGGCCCCTGTGCGCATTGGAGGTGTGTAGGCCCCAGTGGGCATTGGAGGTGTGTAGGCCCCTGTGCTGATTGGTGGATAGGCCACCTGTGTGGATTGGTGTGTAGGCCCCTAGTGCGGATTGGAGGTTGGTAGGCCACAGTGCGTATTGGAGGTGTGTAGGCCCCGGTGCGGATTGGAGGTGGATAGGACCCAGTGTGGATTGGAGGTGGGTAAACCCCCAGTTCGGATTGGATGTGGTTAGGCCCCAGTGTGGATTGGAGGTGTGTGGGCTCACAGTGTGGATAGTTTCAGTGCAGATTGGAGGTGGATAGGCCCCAGTGCGGATTGGAGGTGGGTAAACCCCAGTTCGGATTGGATGTGGTTAGGCCCCAGTGTGGATTGGAGGTGTGTGGGCTCACAGTGTGGATAGTTCCAGTGCAGATTGGAGGTGGATAGGCCCCAGTGCGGATTAGTGGTGGATAGGCCCTCAGTGCGGATGCGAGGCGGATAGTCCCTAGTGTGGATTTAAATGCACATGCGATGCATGATATGGGAGGTGTCTTTGACGTTAGGTGGGCGTTCCGAGACGTACTCGTGGGAAACAGGGCTTTATGTTATGATTGGAAGAAGCTCAATGGGGAGGGATGAGAATGTGATAATAATGAAATGAACTGTATAAAGATAGAAAGCTTCTCCATCTTCTTTGTGCCTCCAGTGGACATCAGAGGAGAGGCACCTATTCTGCAGAATATGAAATTAATAAAAACACTTCTTTGTCTGAATTTGTCTCAAGAGCATTTGTGATTTTTGAATCTCACAGAGGGGAGGGGAGGAGAACGGAGCGGAGGAGAGGTGAGGGGAGGAGAGGGGAGGAGAGGGGAGGATAGGAGAGGAGAGGTGAGGAGAGGTGAGGAGAGGGGAGGTAAGGGGATGGGAGGGGAGGAGATGTGAGGAGAGAGGGGAGGAGAGGGGAAGCGAGGGGAGGAGAGGAGCGGAGAGAAGAGAGGAGGAGAGGGGAGGAGAGGAGAGGAGAGGGGAGTACAGGAGAGGGGAGAGGGTAGGAGAGGGGAGGCGATGGGAGGGGAGGAGATGTGAGGAGAGGAGAGGAGAGGAGAGGGGGTAGAGGAGTGGAGATGAGAGGGGAGGGGGGGAGACGGGAGGAGATGTGAGGAGAGGGGAGGAGAGGAGAGGGGGTAGAGGAGTGGAGAGGGGAGGAGCGGGGAGGGGAGGAGAGGGGAGATGTGAGGAGAAGAGAGGGGATGAGAGGAGGAGAGGGAAGGAGGTGTGAGGAGGTGAGGGGGGAGAGTACAGGGGAGGAGACTGGAGGAGATGTGAGGAGAGGAGAGGAGAGGGGAGGAGCGGGGAGGGGAGGAGAGGGGAGGAGAGGGTAGGAGAGGAGAGGAGAGGAGAGGAGAGGAGAGGAGAGGAGAGGAGAGGAGAGGAGAGGGGGGAGTGGAGTGGAGAGGTGAGGAGAGAAAGGGGAGAGAAATGAAGTCAGGGAGAGAGAGAGGGACAAAGAGAGGTGGGAGAGAGAGGGAAAGAGAGAAGTCTGAAGAAGGCTTTCAACCAAAACATTGCCTATTTCTTTGCTTCATTACCAGATCAGGACTAGATGGGTGTTTGGGCCTATATTTTAGGCTTTCGATTCTTTTAAGGCAACTTGGCCTTAGACATTACCAGTTCAGGGCTAGATGGATTTTGGGCCTAAATGTTAGGCTTCAGACAACTTACAATTTAAAGTTTTTCGAAAATAGGTGAAATTTGCAAAACAACAGCCCAGTTTTTCATAAATTAATTGGTGATTCAATTCTTGTCCAAATCCACATTTAGGAGAAGTTACAGCTGCCTTTCACAGAAAAGGGAGGGGAGGGGAGTGGAGGGAAGGGAGAGGAGAGGAGAGGGGAGGAGAGAGGAGGGGAGGAGGGGAGGAGGGGAGGAGAGGGGAGGAGGGGGAGGGGAGGAGAGGGGAGGGGAGGGAAGGGGAGGGGAGCTGATGTGAGGGGAGGAGAGGGAAGGGGAGGAGCGGGGACGAGAGGGCAGGAGAGGGGCGGAGACGTGAGGGGGAGGGGAGGGGAGGGGAGGCGAGGAGAGGGGAAGGGAGGAGAGGAGAGGGGAGGAGAGGAGAGGGGAGGAGAGGAGAGGAGAGGGGTGGAGAGGGGTGGAGAGGGGAGGAAAGGGGAGGAAAGGGGAGGAGCAAGGAGGAGAGGGGTTTAGAGGAGAGGGGAGGAGAGGAGAGGAGCGGAGAGGAGTGGAGAGGGGTGGAGAGGGGAGGAAAGGGGAGGAGAGGGGAGGTGAGATGACGGGAGGAGAGTGGAGGAGATGTGAGGAGAGGAGCGGAGGAGAGGAGAGGTGAGGAGGGAGGAGAGGGGAGGGGAGGAAAGGGGAGGTGAGGAGTGGGGAGGGGAGGAGAGGGGAGGAGAGAGGAGGGGAGGAGAGGGGAGGGGAGAGGACGGGAGGTGAGGGGAGGAGATGTGAGGAGAGTAGAGGGGAGGAGAGGGGAGGGGAGGAGATGTGAGGAGAGGAGAGGAGAGGGGAGGGGAGGAGAGGGGATGTGAGGAGATGTGAGGAGAGGAAAGGGGAAGAGAGGGGAGGAGAGGGTAGGGGAGGGGAGGAGAGGAGAGGGGAGGAGAGGGAAGGGGAGGGGAGAAGATGTGAGGAGAGGAGAGGGGAGCAGAGGAGAGGGGAGGATGGAGGAGAGTGGAGGAGATGTGAGGAGAGGAGAGGGGAGGGGAGGACAGGGGACGGGAGGAAAGGGGAGGATAGGGTAGGGGAGGGTAGGGGAGGAGATGGGAAGAGACGGGAGGAGAGGGGAGATGAGGAGAGGGAGGGGAGGAGAGAGGAGCGAGTTAGATGGCTGTATAGATGTAAGGAGGGGTTTCGGTGGGTATATGGGGTCCGAGGAGGTAAGAGGAGTTTAGAGGGGTTTGGAAGTGGGTAATGGGGTTAAGAGTGTTTTAGAGAGGGTTTAGAGGGCGTTGTAGGAGTTTAGATGGGTTAAGAGGGGGTTAGAGTTGGTAGATTGGAAGGGTTTGGAGGTGGTTGGGTTCATAGTGGTTTAGAGGGGTTTAGAGGGGTTTCGAAATGTTCAGTGGGGTCTAGAGGGGATTAGGGCGTGTTAGAACGATTTTGAGGGGTTTAGAGTGGTTTAGATGGCGTTCAGGTCATTAGTGGTGTGTATATGGGTTTTGAGGTGTTTACAGCGTTTTATAAACACAGGAACATAGAAAATGGGTGTAGGAGTAGAGGCCATTCGGCCCTTCGAGCTTGCACCACCATTCAATATGATCATGGCTGATTATCCAACTCAGTATCCTGTACCTGCCTTCTCTCCATACCCCCCTTATACCTTTAGCCACTAGGGCCACATCTAACTCCCTCTTAAATATAGTCAATGAACTGGCCTCAACTACCCTCTGTGGCAGAGAGTTCCAGAGATTCACCACTGCGTGAAAAATGTTTTTCTCATCTCGGTCCTAAAGGTTTTCCCCTTTATACTTAAACTGTGACCCCTTGTTCTGGACTTCCCCAACATCGGGAACAATCTTCCTGCATCTAGCCTGTCCAACCCCTTAAGGATTTTGTAAGTTTCTATAAGATCCCCCCTCAATCTTCTAAATTCTAGCGAGTACAAGCGGAGTCTATCCAGTCGTTCATCGTATGAAAGTACTGACATCCCAGGAATCAGTCTGGTGAACCTTCTCTGTACTCCCTCTATGGCAACAATGTCTTTCCTCAGATTTGGAGATCAAAACTGTACACAATACTCCAGGTGTGGTCTCACCAAGACCCTGTACAACTGCAGTAGAACCTCCCTGCTCCTAAACTCAAATGTGGAGTGGTTTAGAGGGGTATAGACGGGTTTAGAGGGGATATAGGTATTTAGAGTTGTTTAGAGGGCTTTAGATGGTTTTAATGAGGTCTAGACGGGTTTAGAGTGGTTTATAGGGGTTTAGAGGAGTTTAGGGGGGTTAGGCTTTAGTGGGGTTTAGAGTAGTTTAGAGAGCTTTAGCGTGGGGTTGGAGGGGAGTAGAGTGGTTTCGATGGGTATAAGGGGATTAGAGGGTTTTATAGTGGTTTAGAGGGTGTTAGAAGACGTTAAAGGGGGTTAGAGGGGTGTAGATGGGTTTAGAGGGGTTAGGTGATTAGAAATGGGTACAGGGGGTTAGAGGGGGTTAGAGGTGTTTAGAGCGGTTTACAAGGGTGTATAGGCGGTTAGAGGGGTTTAGATGGGTGTCGATGAGGTTACAGGGGCTTAGAGCGTGTTTAGAGGGCATTGTAGTGGTTTTCAGCGGGCCCTAAATGGTTATAGTGAATTAGAGGAGTTTAGAGGGGTTTGGAGGTGTTCAAAGGTGGTTGGAGGGCCTTGGAGTGCTTTAAATTTGTTTAGAGGGGTTTAGACTGCTTTAGAGTGGTTTGGAGGGGGTTAGATTGGTTAAGAGGGGGTTAGAGTGGATAGCGGGTATTAGAGGTGGATGAATTTATAGGGGTTTAGAGGGGTTTGGAGGAGTTTAGAAGGGGTTGGGAGGGATTAGCGAGGTCTAGAGGGGATTAGCGGAGGGGGTTAGAGATGAGTAGATGGGTTAAGATGGGGGCTAGAGAGGGCTAGAGGACGTTAGAGTGGTTTAGAGGGGTTTATAGGTGTTTAGGGTGCTTTAGAGGCGTTTAGAGGTGTTTAGAATTGTACAGAGGGATTTATGAGTTTACTGGGCTTTAGTGGGGTTGAGAGTGGTTTAGATAGCTTTACAAGGGGGTTGGAGGGGTGTAGAGGGGTTTCGAGGGGGATAAGGGGGTTAGAGGGTTTTAGAGGTGTTTAGGTGTGTTTAGAGGGGTGCAGACGTGTTTAGAGGGGTACAGTGGTGTTACAGGGTTTTGGAGGGGATTAGACGGGTTTAGAGGTGTTTCAAGGGGTTTCGAGAGGTTTCGAGAGGTTTGAGGTTGTTTAGAGGGGGTGAGAGAGGTTTGGAGTGGTTTAAACGGATTTAGTGGATAGAGGGAGTATAGATGAGTTTAGATGTCTGTTATGACTCCCGAATACAGGTACTTCAGAGCCACGTAACATAATTCAAAAACCAGGTTCAAGTTCAAAAATAGTTTTAATTATTCAATGGAACACAAAACACAAACCTGATTCAAACAACCCAGTCAGGGATATGGATGAACTGACAAACAATTTAACAATGCTCCAGCCAGCCACATGATGGACTGTCAAACCGGAGACTCTAAAACCTGCTTAAAGAGATATAACCCTGAAACAAAATACACGAAAACACTAAGTGTAAAGAAGTCTCAACAACACTTTGGCTTAACTGTAGCTTTATTAACTGTTCACATTATTACTATCTCAGCTGTACGTGGTCTGTCACCGTAGCTAGAGAGAGACACCAGGGAGGGAGCATGCAGTTATACACCTAATAAGGGGAGTGGTTAAGGGTAGTGAGGTCACTATGTTAAAGGTACATGCACTAGCCATCTACATCCTTTCTCTTCAAACAAAAGCAATATAATGGTGACTGGGCGACCACGTCTCATGCGCTACAAACAGGCATATAATGATTACAGATCTAAACAAAATCCCCATATCGGCCAGGCGGCTTGACCAGCCTGCCAGACCGGGTGCGATGCTCGCCACCCCCTCCCCCTGCAGGAACAAGAGCAGACGGAGCCGGGGCAGGCGAGCGAACCGGGGACCCAAGGGGAGAAGCGGTAGGGGAAGGCACAGGAGCGGGCAAGGACACAGCCACCGGCGGGGAGGGGGGAGAACGAGGGCTGGGAGGAGGAGACTGCGGCTTAATCAACGGAGAAGGGAGGGAACGAGTTGACCGAGGGACTGCAGGAGCCGAATCGGAAAGTGGAGGGGAGAAGGGAGCAGCAGGCGGTGGAGGGGGCTCGTTAACGAGCAGCAGATGCTGGCGGGAGCGGCGGTAGATGACGCCGTCGTGGTCAACCAGGTAAGACCGGGGTGAACCGGCATCGCCGACCACCGTGGCGAGCTTGGAGTGGCCAGAGGCCGTCTGCATCCGGACGATCTGGCCGGGAAACAGACGTGGCAGGGGGCGGCAGGAGTGGTCGTGGGAGCGCTTCTGTGAGTCGTGCTTAGTGGCAATACGCTCCTGGACAGTAGCGGGCGGGAGAACAGAGGGGACAAGGGCTTGCTGGGCAACAGGTAGTGGGGGTCGAGTTCTGCAGGCCAGCAGGCGCTGTGCCGGCGAGCCCAGGGCAGGGTCGCGGGAGATGTTGCGGAGATTGAGGAGGGCCAGGTGGAAGTCCGAATTGGACAGGCGACAGTGCTCCAGCAAACCCTTAGCACTGCGGACAGCACGTTCCGCCAGGCCGTTGCTTTGCGGGTACTCAGGGCTGCTGGTGAAATGTTTAAAGTTCCACTGAGAGGCGAAACGCTGGAACTCGGCGCTGGTGAACTGGCTGCCGTTGTCAGATTGAAGGCGAGCAGGGGAGCCAAACGTGGCAAAGTGGCGACGCAGCCTCCCGATGACAGCCGAGGAGGAGAGAGAGTGGAGTTGGTCGACCTCATACCAGTTAGAATAGGAGTCGACGAGGACCAGGAAGTGTTTCCCACGCCACTCGAAAATGTCAGTAGCGACCGCCGTCCAGGGGAGATCAGGGGCAGGTTGTTGCAGCAGCGGCTGATGTTGTTGATGCGGAGCCAGGCTGTTGCACGAAGGGCAAGCAGAGACCCACTCCCGGATGTCGTTCGCCATGCCGGGCCAGTAGAACTGGCCTTGGGCACTGGACAGAGTGGCCTCGGCCCCAGGATGACCGTTGTGGGCAGACTTAAAATAGGCAGCCCGCAGAGCTTCGGGCACTACGACCTTGTGCCCCTTAACCACCACGCCGTCGTGCAGGACGAGCTCATCGCGGACCAGGAAATACGGGACTACACTGGCCGGCAAGGATGAACGGCGTTCAGGCCAACCCTGGATGATGATGTCGGACAGTAGCTGCAGGGCAGGGTCCTTGGCAGTGTGGGAAATGAGGGACTGCATCTGCTTAGAAGGTACAAAGTTGACATTTAGTACCATTAGGTCCGACGACTCGTAAGGGTGGCGGGCAGAGGATGGCAGTGGCAGAGGATGGCACGAACATGTCCTTGCCTTTTCGGTATACGATGGTAAAGGTAAACCGTTGCAGCTGTAACATCATACGCTGCAGTCTGGAGGAAGCAGCGTGGATCGGTTTGTTAAGAATTGTTACCAGCGACTGGTGATCGGTCTCAATCGTGAAGGTGTTGCCCAGAATGTAGTCCTTGAACCTTGAGCAGGCAAACACCACGGCGAGTAGTTCTTTCTCAATTTGTGCGTATCGCTGCTCGGCAGGGGTCATGGTGCGGGACGCGTAGGACACAGGCAGCTGCCGGCCGTCGTGGAGCTGCAGGCAAGCGGCACCCAAACCAAACTTGGAAGCGTCGCAGGTGAGAACGATGGGGTGCTTCAGGTCAAAAAACTTGAGCGTTGGGGTGCTGATCAGCCGGGACTTCAGGAGGTCGAAGGCGCGTTGGTGATGCGGGAAACAAGCCCAGGCAGTGTCCTTTTTGATGAGCTCCCTCAGGGGCGCACTCAGCTCACTGAGGTCAGGGATAAACTTCCCCAGGTAGTTAACCATGCCCAGGAAACGCTGCAAAGCGGGCACATCGGTGGGAGGGGACATACCAGAGACAGCAGCAGTTTTCTCCGGGTCGGGCTTCAGCCCCGAGGCAGTGAAGACGTGGCCCACGTAAGTGACTTCTTTAACGCGGAATCGGCATTTCTTCGGGTTTAGTTTCAGATTGATGTCCCGGGCCCGATCCAGGACTTTGCGGAGGTTCTGGACGTGTTCAGCCACGTCCTTGCCATAGACCAGGATGTCGCGACTATTATGGCACACGGCAGACCGGCGAACAGCTGCTCCATGGTCCGCTGGAACACCTCGCTGGCAGAGTTAATACCGAATGGCATACGCAGAAATCGAAACCTGCCGAAAGGCGTGCTGAAGGTCGTCAGGTAGGAAGAACGTTCATCTAACGGTATCTGCCAGAAAGAGCTCTTGGCATCGAGGACCGAAAAAACAGTGGCCAGGCCAACCTGTGCAGCGACGTCCTCTACTGTGCGCATCGGGTAGTGCGGGCGCTTGATGGCCAGGTTCAGATCCTTAGGGTTAATACAGATGCGAATCTCAGATTTGTCCTTCTTCGCCGCCACCACCATGGTGGAGACCCACCGTGTGGGCTCGCTCACCTCTTTCAGGATGCCCATGGAGACCATGTTCATTAACGCAGACTTCACCTTGTCCTTCATGGCGAAGGAGACGCGGTGTGGCGGGCGGATCACAGGCTCTACGCTGGAGTCGACAGCAATCTTGTAGCAGCTGGGCAGCTTGCCCAGCCTGTCATCGAAACGGTCAGGGTATTCACGGAGGGGGTCCATGAGGGTCTGCACCTGATGGATGTCACGGTGAAAGGAGACCAAACCGAGGTCCTGGCACGCTCGGGCGCCCAGCAGGGTCACGTTGTCGGAGTCTAGCAGGTAGAAAGTGAGGGGCCGAGTGGCCTCCAGGACTTTGCAGTGCAGGGTTGTCTTTCCCACGGGAACGAGTACGGCTCCCCCATAGGCATGCAGGCGTGAGTGGGCAGCAGACACTTTCTCTCCAGACCTTATCTGACGAAACAGGCTTGTTGACATAACATTCGTAAAAGCGCCTGTGTCTATCTTTGCTGAGAAAGAAGTACCATTGATGGTCACACGGACAGAGGGGTTTGCAACCAAGGCATGGGAGTCTAGGAGCGAAAACACGCTAGCCTCCCCTTCGGAGGAACTGATATCAGAGAGGGTGAGATCATCAGGCAGGTGCTCGGAGCCAGGCACGCTATCAGCTTGAGCAAGGTTGACTGGCACTCTCCGAAGTGGGGGGGGGGGGCTGTATTCCCGCGGGCTCGGCAGGCTGCAGAAAAATGATTCAGCTTTCTGCAGAAATTGCAGGTCTTCCCTAGGGCAGGGCACACATTGAGCTGATGGGTGGCAAAGTTGCAGTTGGGGCAGCGGCGAGCGACTCCGGACTTGGGTGGGGGTGGACCCTGTTGCCGCCGCGGGGCAACGTCCCGCCGCCGGCCGGCGGCAGAGGCAAAGTTGACAGAATGGTCCTCGGGCGGCAGGGTAGAGGCGACAGCCTCAGCCATACGTGCAGCGTGCAGAGCCTCCTCCAGAGAAAGTTCAGGCTTTCTGAGAAGTTCTGCTCTCAGTTTGGCATTGCGGAGGCCGTACACAAGGATATCACGAGTCACTTGTTCAGGGGTCAGGGCATCCAGGCGGCAACGCCGAGCCAGGTGCCTCAAAGCGGCGATGTAGTTATTGACAGACTCATCAGGGTTTTGCCGACGGCTGAACATTTTGAAACGCTCCAAAATACAGTTTGTGGGAACGTCACATAAGGCAGTGAACTTGGCAATGAGACATACCGGGTCACGGGCATCTTCACCAGCAGCATACACAAACGACTCGGACCGTTCCAGGGCGTCGGGACCGGCCAAGTTGAGGAGCAGGGATGCTCTCGTCTCAGCAGTGGCAGCAGGGTGGGCGATGGTAACATAATGCTGAAAATCGCGTCGGAAGACATCCCAGCGATGGGCAATGTCCTCGTCAAAGACAAGCGCGTCGGGCTTGCGGCACGAGTTGGCCATGGCACGAGAGAGGGAATCAGGGTGAGGGTACTGGGTAGAAAATAAAAGAAAACCGGCAAACAGCAGGCGCGGAGTCACAGCTGTGACACCATGTAAAGAAGTCTCAACAACACTTTGGCTTAACTGTAGCTTTATTAACTGTTCACATTATTACTATCTCAGCTGTACGTGGTCTGTCACCGTAGCTAGAGAGAGACACCAGGGAGGGAGCATGCAGTTATACACCTAATAAGGGGAGTGGTTAAGGGTAGTGAGGTCACTATGTTAAAGGCACATGCACTAGCCATCTACACTAAGGTCAGCCCTTATCCATCCCAATTCAATATTTGTCAACAAGGAATGGTGAGAGTACACAAAGTTCTATACCAAGTGGCCAGGCCTTCCGCAGCTCACACCAGCAGTCTGCTCATTAGTCAGGATCGACGAAGAAGAGAGAGAATCCTGGGAGACTCTGGTATTTAAGCTTCAGATGAGTCACCCGTCACGTGACGCAGCTTGGCCAATCGGGTACAGGAGACTTTAGCCCCTTGATTCCAGACCCACAGCCTGGGCCTGCACTCGGGAGAGAAACAGAGAAAGGTACGTACATAACATTCACCGGGGGGGGGGGGGGGGGGGGGGGGGTAAAGCGCCTAACACCCCCACCCAAAGATACTGAATAAGTTTTGGAAGAAGAGAGAAAAAGCACCACCAAATCCCAGAAACTATTCAGGAGCTAAAACATTACTGGCGCGACAAGGCGTCGGCCAAGACATTATCCTTGCCACGGATATGCCTGACCTCCAGGTTGTAGTCTTGCAGCTGCAAACTCCCGCTCATTAACCGCCGGCTCTTATTCTTCATACTATGCAAAAATAACAAAGGATTATGATCCATGAGTACGATGACAGGGACATTCGAGGAGCCAACATAAACCTCAAAATGATTCAGAGACATTAAAACAGCAAGGGTTTCTTTCTCAATGGTGGAGTACCACTTCTGATGACGATTAAACATCTTAGAGAAGTACGGATCTGGATGCTCCACCCCATCTGAATCATCCTGTAGCAGAACTCCACCAACCCCACTATCACTAGCATCCACTGCCAGCTTAAATGGACGCACAAAATCAGGTGCCGCAAGCACAGGTGCGCGCACCAGAAGACTTTGAGTATGATCAAAGGCTTGTTGACACTCTGCGGACCACACAAAAGCTACCTTCGGACTCAGCAAATCCATCAAAGGGGCAGCCACCGCAGAGAAGTTTGGACAGAATCCTCTATAGTACCCAACCATAGCCAGATACATACAGAGTTCAGTCCTAGAGGTTGGAGCAGGAAATGCGACAATATGCCCCACCTTTTCCTTGAGAGTGCGAACCTGACCCCGGCCCACCACGATACCCAGATACGTTACCGTGGCCTGGCCAAACTCACACTTCCCCAGATTGATCGTTAGGTTTGCCTCCGCTAGACGATGAAATACCTCCTTCAGATGACCGATGTGTTCGATCCACGACCTGGAGCACACAACCAAATGATCAAGGTATGCCTCACAGAAGGACAAACCAGACAATACAATGTTCACCAACCGTTGGAAGGTTGCTGGCGCATTGCGCATCCCAAATGCCATTACCGTGTACTGACGAAAGTCATCAGGCGTAACGAACGCAGAGATCTCCCTCGCCCGTCTAGTCAAAGGAACTTGCCAATAGCCTTTTAACAAGTCCAACTTAGACACAAAAGATGCACTTCCCACACGATCCACGCAATCCACCATCCGTGGGAGAGGATAGCAATCCGGCTTAGTTACACCATTTACTTTCCGAAAGTCCGTGCAAAACCTGTCCTCCCCATTAGCCTTTGTAGCCAGAAGACACGGAGAACTCCACGGACTACAACTAGGTTCAGCAATGCCATGCCGCAGCATATAGTCAACCCGACTCCTTAGACGATGACACTTGTCAGGGTTGACCCGATACGGATGCTGTTTAATTGGCGCAGCACCGGCCACGTCAATGTCATGCTGCAGCACAGGCGTCTGAGAAGGCACATCCAAGAACAGTGACCCATTTGACTCTACTAAAGCAAGCAGATCACCCCGCTGACCTTCAGTCAAATGAGACAATCGCAAGGGAAGCGACTCCAAAGCCTCAGAGTTACTCAGCTTTCCCTGTGTCACTGCCAAAGACAACCGTGCCTCACCCACTTCACCACCCGTGTCAGGGGGCAGCACCACTGCAGCCAAAACAGGCTTAGATGAAACCGAAGGACACAGCTCCTCCCCATCAACCTCCACAGGCTCCTGCTCATGGTACTGCTTCATCGTGTTGACATGACAGAGCTGAGTCTTACGTCTCCGATCAGGGGTACCAATAACGTAATCCCTCTCACCAACCTTCTTAACCACCTGATAGGGACCGCTATACCGAGCCTGCAGACTGGAACCAGGAATAGGCAACAACACCAGGACCTTGTCACCTGTAGAAGGATTCCTACTAGAAGCCTTCCTGTCGAACCAGTCCTTCATCCTAGACTGAGCAGAAGCAAGATTACCCATTGCCAGTTCGCATGCCCTCCTCAGTCTAGAGTGAAAGGTACAGACGTGGTCTAAAATACTACGTTTTGTATCCTCCTGCAACCATTTCTCCTTCAGGACCCTCAACTGACCACATACAGTATGCGCGAACACCAGGTCAGCAGGACTGAACCCTAAAGACTCCTGCACGACCTCACGCACCACAAACATAACTAGATGAACCCCCTCATCCCAGTCTTTTTCAAACTCCAGGCAGTAAGTCCTCAACATAGATTTCAAAGTCTGGTGAAACATCTCGAGAGCTCCCTGGCTCTTAGGATGATACGCACTGTAGTAACAATGCTTAATATCTAACAACTTCATTACCTGACCTAAAACCTTCGACATGAAGTTGGAACCTTGGTCACTCTGCACAACCTTGGGCAAACCGAACAACAAAAAAAACTTAATGAGAGACTTAACAATGGTAGGGGCAGTAATTCTACGCAAAGGGACCACCTCCGGAAAGCGGGTAGACGCACACATAATTGTCAATAAAAACTTGTTGCTCACCATTGTCCGAGGTAGAGGACCCACACAATCAACTAGAATCCGCTCAAACGGCTCACCGACCACAGGGATGGAATATAAAGGTGCAGGAACAATCGATTGGTTCGGCTTTCCTGCCACCTGGCAAATGTGACAACACCTGCAGTGCCGTTTCACGTCCTTTTTCAACCCTGGCCAAAATAAATTCCGTAAGATACGGCCATACGTCTTATTGATCCCCAAATGTCCACCCAGAGGACCATCATGAGCCAGACAGAGTATCTCGTCCCTATACCGACGAGGCATCACAATCTGATCAACCACGCTTCAATCATCATGCCCAGATATATCCAAGGGAAACTACTTTCGCATCAGTTAGCCATCCCTTAGAAAATACCCCTTTGCTGTGGAATCCATATCCCCCTCAGGCACCGCGCTGTCTGCACAGCCAGGCAAAACCCCACCCTCCACCAACGCAGCCCACAACACCGATTTAATGGACTGTTTCTTTGAATGCTTGTTAATAGGCATGTTATAGTTCTCTGCCAGAAAAATCAAATGCTCTTTCGTACATCTATCAAACAACTCCTGACTAGGAGCATCAATAAAGTCCTTCCCTTTAAACTCCATATCAAATGTAGCACAACACAGACTGCCTCAAAGTGTGTGGTGGAGCGACTCACTCGTTGCAGCGGCCCCTGCAGCCTGTCTGTCTTTTTTTATTTTTTGTCTAGTTAAATGTAATGTTGGTGGTTTTTTTTAAATACTTGTTTTAAATGTATATATGTGGCGGGCGGGGGAAACCGTTTTAACTCTCTTCCCTGTCCGGGAGACCTGACCTTTTCCCTGTCAGGTCTCCGTTGTTGTTGGGGCCTAGCACCGTGGAGCGGTCTCCAACCTGAACGACCCGGGGGCTCAGAAGACTGCGGAGCTGCGGACTACTCACCATCGTGGGGCTGGCCGGCCTCGGCGCGTGGGGAGCGGTGGTGACTCGCTGCTGCGACTTGACTCCTGGGGATCGGAGGCTCCAGCAACGCAGCTGCGGGTCCGGTGGACTGGGACACCGGGAGCTCGCGGGTCCGGGGGGAGAGAGAGACCGTTTCCCGGAGCTCCCGCAACGCGACTTCTCCAGCCCGTGTCGCGGGGTTGGAACGACCCGGAGCGGGGTCATACATCGCCCGGTGTGGCTTCATGGCCGTGGGACATTCCAGCGCCCGCCGGGGGCTCCAACTTTGTGACTTTTAGACCGGGAGTGGGGTGTAAATCGCCCGGCACGGCCTAAAATGGCCGTGGGACTTATCATCGCCCGCCTAGGGCTTGGACATCGGGAGAGACATGGAGAACAAGGGATAGAAAATACTTTACCTAGTGATGGATGTTTGTGTGAATTTAATTATGTGTATGTCTGGGAATTGTCCTTGTTTGTATGGCTGTGGAAACAAAATTTCGTTTGAGCCTCACTGAGGCTCAAATGACTATAAATTGTATTTTATTGTATTGTAGCAGGGAAGAAAAATTCCCTCACACACGCAGATTTCCCCAGTCACCAGAATCCCACCAACCCCCCCCCCCCCCCCCCCAAAACGTCTAGGGTCCTCAAAACTTAGGATGAGCCCCCATTTTGTTACGATTCCCGAATGCAGGTACTTCAGAGCCGCGTAACATAATTCAAAAACCAGCTTCAAGTTCATAAATAGTTTTAATTATTCAATGGAACACAAAACCCAAACCTGATTCAAACAACCCAGTCAGGGATATGGATGGACTGACAAACAATTTAACCGTGCTCCTGCCAGCCACGTGATGGACCGTTGAACCGGAGACTAAAACCTGCTAAAGAGATATAACCCTGAAACAAAATACACGAACACACTAAGGTCAGCCCTTATCCGTCCCAATTCAATATTTGTTAACAAGGAATGGTGAAAGTACACAAAGTTCTATGCCATGTGGCCATGCCTTCCGCAGCTCACACCAGCAGTCTGCTAACAAGTCAGGGTCGACGAAGAAGAGAGAGAATCCTGGGCAAAGATCCTAGAGGAGCAAGATAGACCACTCTTCCGAAATTCATTGGGCTGACGTGTAGTACGTGACGGAACGTCACGGCCGCCATTTTTCAATGCGACACGCGACTTCCGGTATGCCACCCGCTGTGATCCAAAGCAAAGATTATAGAGCTACGCTATAATCATTGCTCCAAAGCAAAGATCCTCAAATATCTTGTAGCGGGAACAGCCCCCTCCTTTGCGTAGTGTCCCTTGCATTGCTTTAACACACACTGCACAAAATTAAATTTAACGTATACATATTTTATATATTTATATGAATGTGTGGCTGTGTGTGAGAGGCAAGTTAGAGATAATTAAGTTTATTCTCATGGATCAGAAGCAACTTTGATTTAAATAATCACTATTAATTTATCTGTCTTGTAAGATGATATACATAAACCATAGAGGCAATTATATATATAATTATATAGTAATAATATATATATGCATATATATATATACACATATATATACACATACATATATACACACATACATATATACACATACATACATACGTATACACATACATATGCACACATACAAATACACGCATACATATGGATACATTTATATGCATACATACACATATATAAACATATATACATACATATATACACACATATGCATATACATGCATATATACACATACATGCATATATACACATACATATATATTTATACATATGATTAACATGTAGAGGAACCAACGAGAGAGCAGGCTATTTTAGACTGGGTATTGAGTAATGAGGAAGGGTTAATTAGCAATCTTGTTGTATGTGCCCCCTTGGGCAAGAGTGACCATAATATGGATCTTCATTAGGCAGGCAGTGACTAGTGGGGTACCACAAGGCTCAGTGCTGGGACCCCAGCTATTTACAATATATATTAATGATCTGGATGAGGGAAATTGAAGGCAATATCTCCAAGTTTGCGGATGACACTAAGCTGGGGGGCAGTGTTAGCTGTGAGGAGGATGCTAGGAGACTGCAAGGTGACTTGGATAGGCTGTGTGAGTGGGCAATGTTTGGCAGATGCAGTATAATGTGGATAAATGTGAGGTTATCCATTTTGGTGGCAAAAACAGGAAAGCAGACTATTATCTAAATGGCGGCCGACTAGGAAAAGGGGAGATGCAGCGAGACCTGGGTGTC
>JAWMAR010002833.1:0-2500 GCA_036785375.1 Leucoraja ocellata
AGGCAGAGTTGAAAGTTGAGGGGGAACTTCTTTACTCAGAGAGTGGTAGCTGTGTGGAATGAGCCTCCAAGTGAAGGTGGTGGAGGCAGGTTCGATCATATGGTGTTATATGGTATACCCTTAGAAAGTATTTGCTGATGTGGACAATTTGTTGTTTTGTTCCACAAGTGAAGAGAGAGAAATACTTCAGAATATAAGACAAGCAGATGATGACCTTGGGAAAGGCAGGGTATAGTTCAGACTAGATTGGGAATTTTGAAATTGTATGGTGAAATGGAAAAAGTACATGTCAAAGAAGTTAATTAAAATGCAGACAAAGCAGCTGAAACAGCATCTGGAAGAGATGTCCAGGGTAAGTCTGATCGATTTAGGTATGAGCACTGTAGTGTCGTTTATGCTGAATAAGGTAATTAAGAGGTTTGGTAAACCTACAGAAATCAGCTTTGACAACGGATTTGTTTTCATTTGATGAAAAGAATAAATGGAACATTGAAGGTTAAAATAAATAAGATTTGTGTAATGCTCTGCCATTGGCACTGAAGAAATGTTGCATGCAAACTAACCAGCAGGTGACAGAATGGAGAAGTTCCTGCAAGGGACCGAGTTTGGAACAGTTACAGATAGAATTTAAAAAGTATATGAAACAGTTAATAATGATATACAAGTCTATTTATGAACAGGTAAAGTAAAAGCTGTCGGAGATGGACCAGGAAGAAGGACCCTTTAAACCTGAAGACAAGGTGTATGTATGAGTTTTCTAAATCACCGACACGATGTTCGTTTAGAAGGTTGAGATAACTAGTGCGATTTCAATAATTACATGAGGGCTGTCCCACAGGTACGAATAGATAATAGCCCTGAGGTAATTGAACAGGAGGACAAAGAAGAGTAGAGTTTTAACAAGAACTTGTTTGACATCAGTGGTGGGAAATAATGGAAAGGATACTAAAGACAATATTATAGGAATTTGGACAAATAGGGTAGGATTAGGAAGAATCAGCATGGATTTGTGATTGTGACATTTGACTAATCATGATTTTTCTTAAAAGAGGTTATTAGGAAAATTGATGAGGTGAAGGCCTTTGACAAAGTTCAATAAAGGAAATAAGGTTGGTTAAGAAGTGGTTAGTAAGGAATAGCAAGATGGATTAAAAGTGACTGTTGGGAAATGTCAGAGAGTAATGGTGGATGGATGTTTATCAGGTTGGAGGTCAATGACTAGAGGGGTACCTCAGGGATGTGTGTTGGGACCACTGTTGTTTGTCATGTGAATCAATAATATGGATGTTGGTGTGGTAAGATAGATTAAGAAGTATGTAGATAATACTAAGATACGTGGTGTTGTGAATAATTAAGTAGATTTTTAAAAATGTACAGAGAGATTTAGGTCATTTGGAAGAGTGGGTTGAAACATGACAGATGGATTTAATGTTGATAAGTGTGAGGTGATACAACTTGGCAGGCCAAATTCAAATTAGACTTACATGGTAAATGATTGTGAATTGTGGAATGAAGTTGAACAGAGGGATCTAGGAACAACTGTGTATAATTCCCTGAAGGTGGAATCTCGTGTAGAAAGGATGGTAAAGAAAGATTTTGGTGTGTTGGCCTTTATAAATCAGAGCATTGTGTATAGAAGTTGGGTTGTAATGTTAAATTGTACAAGGTATTGGTGAGGTCAATTGTGGAGTATGGTGTATAATTTTGGTAGGCATAATTATAGGAAAAAGGTTAACAAAATAGAGAGTACAGGGAGATCAATTAGAATGTTGACTGGGTTTCAGCAACTGATACAGAGAAAGGTTGAACAAGTAGGTTTTTATTATTTGGGAAAGATAGAAGGATACCCACCATGGTAATGATGTTTTCTTAAGGATCTGTTTACTGGCAGTATCTCATTCTATTACAGAATTAAAAACCAAGTTGGCACAGAGTCCCCATCTCGACTTGCCAATCCATTCTGTGAAAGCAGAGAACTGGGATCTTGTAAAATCATGGAAGGAAGAAAAGCTGCAACCAAAGTGGACTGGACCCTACCTTGTGGTATTAATCACCGAGACAGCAGTACGAACAAAAGAAAAAGGGAGGACACACGCAAACCGATTTAAGGTCCTGTGGAGCCCCACCAGACAATATCAACCCGTAAACTGTGCGTGAAGGGAAGGAACCATTGACTTTGTGCCTATTCGGATGTTGTATCATTCTCTGCGCTGGCCTTCAGAACACAGTATGACTAGCGAGAGGAGGATAGGAGGCGAAGAATCTGCTGCTAGCACTAGAAAAGGAAGATATTGTATAAATCAAAAGATGCGTAGCAAAAAGAAAAATGGTGGATTGTGAGAAAGGGGTTAATAGGGATGGTTAATTATACTAGAACTCTGAAAAATATAACTTAGAAATAAATGAAGCTTATCAGCAGAAGCCAGTCTGCTGGTAGAATAAAGTAACAATATACAGAACAGAGAGAAATTCAAGATAAAAAGTAGCAAACAGATAACAA
>JAWMAR010002833.1:5000-12500 GCA_036785375.1 Leucoraja ocellata
GCCCTGAAGGATTCAGGGGGCCGTAAGGTAACCAGAAGGGAGGGGAAGATAAGAAGTTCTGTAGAAATTTAAGACCTTGTACGGGCAAGGCAGATATGATGAACACTGTATTGGGAATATGATGAACATGGTATTAAGAATATGATTATGATAAATAAGGTAATTAAACACGGTGTTTAGAAAAAGGGAGGGGAAAAGGCTGTGGGCCAAATCCCCGCATTCTGCCCAATAGTCCGTTGGGGCAAATGCTGGACCCTGGAGGGCAGGAAATACCCAGGGGTTGGAGGAGCCAACATGATAAGGTATAGTCCGTTGGGACAAATGCAGAGCCGGAGGGGGCCAAAATACCCAAAGGAAAGAGAAGACAGGGGCCGGGGTGGACGAAGATCACCCGGCCAACAGGACGGGGAGTCAAAGGGCAGAAGGGAAGATAAGTTTGGTTGACATTAGACCCCCGAGGGAGGTACCTAGGAGAGGACCCTGAGGGGGAAGGGGGTTTGTTAAATAGCCTCCTTGAAGATCCTTTAGGTCTGACAAGAACAGTTAGATCAATTTCTTTTCACAGAAGTGAAAAACAAGTGGTAAAGATTATGTTGCAGGCAGTAGAAAAACAGCAAATAAGGAACAGAGAGAGACAGGATGATGAGGGAGTTACTCCCGAAATTAGCAGATAAGAAGACGGCAAAGGCCGGGGACAAGAGTGCAGGACAGGGAGAAAATATAAAATGAATAATCTATTTGAAGTAAGAACGGAACGAATGTGATTTGTATGTAAAAACCGGTTTGGAAAAAGGGAAGTTGTAAAAATCAGCTTTTGATTTTCTTTTAATCGTTTCTTGATGTTCTTTTAGATTTCTTGTCAGTAAAGTTAATTTGGAAAATTGTTACTAGTGCTAGGAATTGGACATTTAAAATAATGGTGAATATGGATTGAAATAATTGGAAATAAGTTAATTGATGAAACATGGCCAGCTTTTATGGTTTGTTGTTTTATGGTAGACATTCAAGTTGAGAAACAGAGAGAGAGAGAGAGAGAGATACAGTCAGAGAGAGAGAGAGAGAGAGCCAGACACAGAGATAGTCAGAGAGAGGGAGACAGAGAGCCAGACACAGAGATACAGCCAGAGAGAGAGACAGACAGATACAGAGATACAGAGAGAGAGAGAGAGACAGACATCGAGACACATAGATACAGTCAGAGAGAGAGAGAGAGAGAGCCAGACACAGAGATACAGTCAGAGAGAGAGAGAGACAGACACAGAGATACAGCCAGAGAGAGAGAGAGAGAGCCAGACACAGAGATACAGTCAGAGAGAGAGAGACAGAGAGCCAGACACAGAGATACAGTCAGAGAGAGAGAGATACAGACACAGAGATACAGCCAGAGAGAGAGAGACAGACACAGAAATACAGTCAGAGAGAGAGAGAGAGCCAGACACAGAGATACAGCCAGAGAGAGAGAGAGAGCCAGACAGAGATACAGCCAGAGAGAGAGAGAGCCAGATACAGAGATACAGACAGAGAGAGAGAGAGAGAGACAGACACAGAGATACAGCCAGAGAGAGAGAGAGATACAGACAGAGAGAGAGAGATACAGACACAGAGATACAGCCAGAGAGAGAGAGAGAGCCAGACAGAGATACAGTCAGAGAGAGAGAGAGAGACAGACAGAGATACAGTCAGAGAGAGAGAGAGAGAGACAGACACAGAGATACAGCCAGAGAGAGAGAGAGAGAGACAGACACAGAGATACAGTCAGAGAGAGAGAGAGAGCCAGACACAGAGATATAGCCAGAGAGAGAGAGAGAGCCAGACACAGAGATACAGTCAGAGAGAGAGAGAGAGAGCCAGACACAGAGATACAGTCAGAGAGAGAGAGAGAGAGCCAGACAGAGATATAGCCAGAGAAAGAGAGAGAGACAGACAGAGATACAGTCAGAGAGAGAGAGAGAGAGCCAGACACAGAGATACAGCCAGAGAGAGAGAGAGAGAGCCAGACACAGAGATACAGTCAGAGAGAGAGAGAGAGAGCCAGACACAGAGATATAGCCAGAGAGAGAGAGAGAGACAGACACAGAGATACAGCGAGAGAGAGAGAGAGAGCCAGACACAGATACAGCCAGAGAGAAAGAGAGCCATTTCTGAGGAAGGACATTATTGCCATAGAGGGAGTGCAGAGACGGTTCACCAGACTGATTCCTGGGATGTCAGGACTGTCTTATGAAGAAAGACTGGATAGACTTGGTTTATACTCTCTAGAATTTAGGAGATTGAGAGGGGATCTTATAGAAACTTACAAAATTCTTAAGGGGTTGGACAGGCTAGATGCAGGAAGATTGTTCCCGGTGTTAGGGAAGTCCAGGACAAGGGGTCACAGCTTAAGGATAAGGGGGAAATCCTTTAAAACCGAGGTGAGAAGAACTTTTTTCACACAGAGAGTGGTGAATCTCTGGAACTCTCTGCCACAGAGGGTAGTTGATGCCAGTTCATTGGCTATATTTAAGAGGGAGTTGTGGTTGAGGGGATCAGAGGGTATGGAGAGAAGGCAGGTACAGGATACTGAGTTGGATGATCAGCCATGATCATATTAAATGGCGGTGCAGGCTCGAAGGGCCGAATGGCCTACTCCTGCACCTAATTTCTATGTTTCTATGAGCTAGACAGAGAGAGGAAAGAGAGAGATGAAAGAGAGAGAGGAAAGAGAGAGAGGAAAGAGAGAGAGGAAAGAGAGAGAGGAAAGAGAGAGAGGAAAGAGAGAGAGAAAAGAGAGAGAGGAAAGAGAGAGAGGAGAGAGAGGGAGAGAGAGAGAGAGAGAGAGAGAGAGAGAGAGAGAGAGAGAGAGAGAGAGAGAGAGAGAGAGAGAGAGAGAGAGAGAGAGAGAGAGAGAGAGAGAGAGAGAGAGAGAGAGAGAGAGAGAGAGAGAGAGAAGTAGGAGACGACAGGATGACAGATTATCCCTTGGGGCACCCATAAACTGAGAGGGCTAAAAAAAATTAAAATAAAAAATTAAAATAAATAATAAATAAAAATGCCTCACCCTATATCCCTGATGGGGAAGGAAATGGATTAGGGCTTTGGAGGAGGAGAACGTGGGACGATTATTGGCCATGAAAGATTTGAAGGCACCATTGGTTAAAGTGGTGGGAACCACTAAGTGTCAGATAAAGATGATGTAAATTGTTACAACCGGGCCGACAAAAGACTACAAACATGGCCGCCGCTCACAAACTTACCGGCTACAGCGCCATCTTCTGGTTGGATGCCGTCATGACCGAGGGTATGCAGGCCCCTCAGCAAATGTTACCCACTTAAGGTGAACCCCAAGGAACAAAGGGGAATGAGAAGGTGGAGAGTTGAAAATGAACAAGAAAAAGAAGGCATGTGGACATTATATTATGAACTATTGTGGTGGAAGTCATTCTTCTTAAAGTCAAGCAGAATTGAAGGAGGTGGTGGGATTGTCATTTATTTCCAACCCCCGATTCAGCAAACAGTTGGTCTCTGCGGTCAATGTCAATGAACAAAGCCCCTGGATGAAAAGACTGAAATAAGTGATGAACTGACACAAGTGAGTCCTATGAGGGAACCAAGCGGGGCCAGAGAATTACATGCCAATAATACATGTCTTGGGGAACTTTTCCTCAAAGTCCTATCAGGAGTGAAATTAATCTGGAGATTATAAGCCCTAACAGGACTGGGGTCCCCAAGAGAGAGAAAGGGATTTAAGGAAGGATATCAAGAAAGGCTAGGATGAGGTAGGTTTTTTAATTAGATGGGAAAGGCAGAGTTGAAAGTTGAGGGGGAACTTCTTTACTCAGAGAGTGGTAGCTGTGTGGAATGAGCCTCCAGTGAAGGTGGTGGAGGCAGGTTCGATATATGGTTATATGGTATACCCTTAGAAAGTATTTGCTGATGTGGACAATTTGTTGGTTTGTTCCACAAGTGAAGAGAGAGAAATACTTCAGAATATAAGACAGCAGATGATGACCTTGGGAAAGGCAGGGTATAGTTCAGACTAGATTGGGAATTTTGAAATTGTATGGTGAAATGGAAAAAGTACATGTCAAAGAAGTTAAATTAAAATGCAGACAAAGCAGCTGAAACAGCATCTGGAAGAGATGTCCAGGGTAAGTCTGAATCGATTTAGGTATGAGCACTGTAGTGTCGTTTATGCTGAATAAGGTAATTAAGAGGTTTGGTAAACCTACAGAAATCAGCTTTGACAACGGATTGTTTTCATTTGATGAAAAGAATAAATGGAACATTGAAGGTTAAAATAAATAAGATTTGTGTAATGCTCTGCCATTGGCACTGAAGAAATGTTGCATGCAAACTAACCAGCAGGTGACAGAATGGAGAAGTTCCTGCAAGGGACCGAGTTTGGAACAGTTACAGATAGAATTTAAAAAGTATATGAAACAGTTAATAATGATATACAAGTCTATTTATGAACAGGTAAAGTAAAAGCTGTCGGAGATGGACCAGGAAGAAGGACCCTTTAAACCTGAAGACAAGGTGTATGTATGAGTTTTCTAAATCACCGACACGATGTTCGTTTAGAAGGTTGAGATAACTAGTGCGATTTCAATAATTACATGAGGGCTGTCCCACAGGTCCCATAGATAATAGCCCTGAGGTAATTGAACAGGAGGACAAAGAAGAGTAGAGTTTTAACAAGAACTTGTTTGACATCAGTGGTGGGAAATAATGGAAAGGATACTAAAGACAATATTATAGGAATTTGGACAAATAGGGTAGGATTAGGAAGAATCAGCATGGATTTGTGATTGTGACATTTGACTAATCATGATTTTTCTTAAAAGAGGTTATTAGGAAAATTGATGAGGTTAAAGTGGTGAACTTCAGTAAGGCCTTTGACAAAGTTCAATAAAGGAAATAAGGTTGGTTAAGAAGTGGTTAGTAAGGAATAGCAAGATGGATTAAAAGTGACTGTTGGGAAATGTCAGAGAGTAATGGTGGATGGATGTTTATCAGGTTGGAGGTCAATGACTAGAGGGGTACCTCAGGGATGTGTGTTGGGACCACTGTTGTTTGTCATGTGAATCAATAATATGGATGTTGGTGTGGTAAGATAGATTAAGAAGTATGTAGATGATACTAAGATATGTGGTGTTGTGAATAATTAAGTAGATTTTTAAAAATGTACAGAGAGATTTAGGTCATTTGGAAGAGTGGGTTGAAACATGACAGATGGATTTAATGTTGATAAGTGTGAGGTGATACAACTTGGCAGGCCAAATTCAAATTAGACTTACATGGTAAATGATTGTGAATTGAGGAATGAAGTTGAACAGAGGGATCTAGGAACAACTGTGTATAATTCCCTGAAGGTGGAATCTCGTGTAGAAAGGATGGTAAAGAAAGATTTTGGTGTGTTGGCCTTTATAAATCAGAGCATTGTGTATAGAAGTTGGGTTGTAATGTTAAATTGTACAAGGTATTGGTGAGGTCAATTGTGGAGTATGGTGTATAATTTTGGTAGGCATAATTATAGGAAAAAGGTTAACAAAATAGAGAGTACAGAGGAGATCAATTAGAATGTTGACTGGGTTTCAGCAACTGATACAGAGAAAGGTTGAACAAGTTAGGTTTTTATTATTTGGGAAAGATAGAAGGAATACCCACCATGGTAATGATGTTTTCTTAAGGATCTGTTTACTGGCAGTATCTCATTCTATTACAGAATTAAAAACCAAGTTGGCACAGAGTCCCCATCTCGACTTGCCAATCCATTCTGTGAAAGCAGAGAACTGGGATCTTGTAAAATCATGGAAGGAAGAAAAGCTGCAACCAAAGTGGACTGGACCCTACCTTGTGTTATTAATCACCGAGACAGCAGTACGAACAAAAGAAAAAGGGAGGACACACGCAAACCGATTTAAGGGTCCTGTGGAGGCCCCACCAGACAATATCAACCCGTAAACTGTGCGTGAAGGGAAGGAACCATTGACTTTGTGCCTATTCGGATGTTGTATCATTCTCTGCGCTGGCCTTCAGAACACAGTATGACTAGCGAGAGGAGGATAGGGAGGCGAAGAATCTGCTGCTAGCACTAGAAAAGGAAGATATTGTATAAATCAAAAGATGCGTAGCAAAAAGAAAAATGGTGGATTGTGAGAAAGGGGTTAATAGGGATGGTTAATTATACTAGAACTCTGAAAAATATAACTTAGAAATAAATGAGCTTATCAGCAGAAGCCAGTCTGCTGGTAGAATAAAGTAACAATATACAGAACAGAGAGAAATTCAAGATAAAAAGTAGCAAACAGATAACAACTTCAGCAGAAGCCTTGGGAGTCTTTGACGTCAGGAGATGGTCCAAGACATTCCTGGACATTCTCGTGGGAATGTGGGCTTTATGTTATGATTGGACGAAACTCGATGGGGAGACATGAGGTAGTGACCATAGTGAAAAATGGTATAAAGATAGAAAGCATCTCCATCTTCTTTGTGCCTGTAGGGGACATCAGAGGAGAGGCACCAATTCTGCAGAATATGAAATTAATAAAAACACTTCTTTGTCTGAATTTGTCTCAAGAGCATTTGTGATTTTTGAATCTCACACCTGGAAGCTACAACCCAGAAAGCCTGTTTTAATAATTGGAGATTCCAACATTTCCAGGATCCCAAAATTTCCCAACAACAACATACAATTGGACAGCTACCCAGGGGCAAAATTCATACACGGAACGTCCATTCTTAGCAAATTGGGCCAATGCCCAGAAACTCAAAAAGTCATTCTCTCGTTTGGCATTAATAATAAAACACAAAGGCCACGGACAGCCATCAAACAACTCCAAACACTAATCAAGATGGCCAGTCGTAAATAATGCCAGCATATGGATCCCTAGGATCAACTTCAGCCAGTCCCTCCCAGCTCCAGAGCAGGACACACTCAGACAACTTAATGACTACATACAGACCAAGAAACACATTCCCACTATTCCCACCGGCCAGTTTAAAGTAGACACAGACCACGTCCACTGGACAGAACCCACAGCCCGAGCCATGATCAGAGAGTGGATGAAGCATTTAAACTGTTAGGGACACCATGCCAAGAGAGGCAGGCCCTACAATTAGGGAAAACAATCTTCAACCTTTCTCAGACATTCTCTCTGACCAAAACCCAAGAGAGGGTACTGAACAGAGGCCTCACCTTCGACCTTACTCCCAAATCCCACAAAGAACAAGTGCAGGGGGGGCCTACACATATTTTATCGATCCATTAAGTTAATAATAGACCACTTCAGAGGCGCAGAGCTGCTGAAATTATACCCTTTTGGTCACGAACAGGATGGCAAACTCAAACATAGGGTGGATACTGACTGACTCCCACAAATCTATAGAAGGGCAAGTGTAAGGCAAAAAGATTTGGACAAAGGTGATGAAACCGTGGGCCAGTCACCAAGTGACAGTACATAGTGAAAAGGAATCTCCAGGGGGAGATCACCGAACACTAGAGGGCATGTTGTCCCACTG